>JAEUBB010000095.1:77741-104939 GCA_018257885.1 Parmelia sp. 050094 | reverse complement strand
TAAAGTCTTAATATAAATAAATAATTATTATATATTTAATTCTTTTTTATAAATTTAATATCTAGTTAAATATTTAGTAATTTATTTAATAATTAAAAAAAAGACTATAAAAAAAAAGATAATTATATTAATAAAAATATAATTATTTATAATAAAAATATAATATTATTTTTTATTTTTTTATAATAAATTAATATATTAATTAAATACTTAATAATCTATTTATTTAAATATATATTATTTAGAGAAAAGATTATAAAAAAGAGAAGTAACTTTAATAATAATAATTATTATATATATAATAAAAACGCGATTTTATTTTTTATTCTTTTAATAAATTTAATAATTTAATTAAAAATTTAATAATCTACTTATATTAAGAGAAGATCTATAAGTTATAATCTATTAAAAGTACTTATTAA
Source organism: Parmelia sp. 050094 (assembly GCA_018257885.1). Classification (NCBI taxonomy): domain Eukaryota; kingdom Fungi; phylum Ascomycota; class Lecanoromycetes; order Lecanorales; family Parmeliaceae; genus Parmelia; species Parmelia sp. 050094. Next base: position 104,517 of record JAEUBB010000095.1, on the reverse strand, counting down.
AGTACTTAATAAAGTACTTATTAAAAGTACTTATTAAAAGCTAAGAAGTATTTATTAAAATACTTAATAAAGTACTTAATAGAGTATTTAATAGAGTACTTAATAAAGTACTTATTAAAAGCTAATAAGTACTTATTAAAGTATTTAATAAAGTACTTATTAAAGTAGAGAAAGATTACTACTTATATTTAAATTTAGTTCTATTTAATTAATTCTTTCTAGATATTTATAAAGTATTTAATATATATATATTTCTTTAATTATAATAAAAGAGTAAATATTACTTATATTTAAATTTAGCTCTATTTAGTAGAATCTTCTTAGTAGTTAGTAATTTAAATTAACTTTTATAAATTTAATTTATAGACTTATACTTATCTCTATATAATATAACTTACTACTTCTTTAAACTTATATAATAACTAACTTATATTCTTCTTATAATATATTTATAATACTTTTTATTTAACTTTTAAAGTTATTCTATCTACTTTTAAAGATTATTTCTATATTTATTTCTAAATTATAGAGTAGCTATTTAGTAATAATCTTCTTATTCTTAAAATTCTAAAGAGTACTTAATTCTTTAAAGAGTTAGATATTAATTAAGTTCTTTAATTCTTAAATCTATAAGTCGTTCTCTAGCTAGATCTCTAGTTAATTAATATTTATTATATCTTATAAAAGACGCTAAGTTATTTAAAGTCTTTTATTATCTTTTAAGTTTTATATAATTATAATTATTTATTTCTAGTTCTCGCTAAAGATAACTATATACTAGTTAATCTTCTATAGAGAGGTTTAGATCTTAATCTTATTTTAAGTACTCTACGCTAGTCCTTTATCGATCTTATAAAGAATAGATAAATAATTTAAATTATATTATAAGATAATAAATAGCCGCTAAGTAAAATATCTATATATATAGTTAAGAAATATCTTTATAAACTCCGCAGATACTTTCTATATTATAATTATATATAAAGCTTAAGTAAGTATATAAAAGATCGCTATATTCTATATATACTTAAGAAAGTCGAGATTATCGAATAGAAATAGCTCTTAAATATAGTCTAGCTAGAGTTTAAATCGCTAATATTAATAGAAGATTAACGTCTTCTACTTATCTAATTAAGAACCTTAAGCGCTAATAACGCGAGGCGACTCTTTAATTATATAATAAATTATATTCTTATAAAGATCGCAGTAATTAGCGACTTTAGCGAGTATAAGATAATATAATAACTATTAATAAATCTTTATCTTACTCTAATAAAGCTAATTATTCTTACGCGTCCTCGCGACTAAGATCTTAAAGACGTACTTAATATAGAATTATAAAATAAGATCAACTCTAAGCTTAAGAATCTTCTTATAAGTATTAGCAACTTTATATTACTACTAAAAGATAATATCGTATAGAATAAGCGCTTAGTTATAATTAATAATATTTTTATATAGCTCTTAAAAGAAGATATAGCGAATATCGTACTTTATTAATATAGTATCTATATAGAGAATTTAGTAGAAGGCCTTATAAAAGATATTTCTACTTAAAAAAAGCTAGTTTAATAAACTTAATTAAAAGAGAAGTAAAGTCTTTTATTATAGCTAATTTACTTAAAGCTAGATAATATTAAATTATAGTATAGCTCGCTTAAAGTTTAACTCTATAAAATTATATTAATTAGTCTTAAGCTACGCGAAGTTATTTAAATTAATATTATTAAGAATTTTAATTACTATAGCTATATAGTATTTTTAATACTCTTAGCTCTCTATCTTCTTCTATATTAATTCTAATTACTAGAAGAGCGCCTTTTTCTTTAAAGCTAACGCGATAATATAGTAATAGACGCTAATAATAACTCTATATTATCGCTACTAAACGTTATCGATAATAATATAATTATAGAGCCTATAATAAGTCTAAGTAGTTAATATCTCTAAATATAATAGCTATCGATTTAGATATCTCGAGATAAACTAATTAATCTCTTTAGTAGAAAGTATCTAATAGATATAATAATTACTATTAATAGATATAATAATAGCGATATTAATTAATAAAGATAGTATATTATTATTTATAAATAACGTAGTAGCGTCTATATCTACTACTAGAGATAATAAATAAATATTATTTATAGATAATACTTCTTTATTAGAAGTAAAAGTATAAAGAGAGTAAATATTATTTATAAATAATATTATACTACTAAAAGTCGATACGTAGTATAGAAAGACATTATTTATAAATAATATTAAGTAATTATTAACTAAAAAGTAGATAAAGATAGATACGCTAGCGCTTAGAATAGTAATAAAATAACTCTAATTACTAAAGTAAGTATAAGTAAATAGAGTCTAGAAAATATAATATTTAAATTAAATATTATAAAAGATTTTAGCTTAAATAAGATTAAGTAAGATAATCTTAATAGTATTTTTAAGAATAATAATAATTCTTTACTTATAGATCTCTAGTATATAGATAATATTTATTCTCTTAAAAAATACTTTATAAGTACTAATCGCGTTAACTCTATATTAATTTATATTAAAGTATTTATTAATATAGAATTAAGTAAAGTTAACATCTTTATATACTTTAATATTAAAGATAAAGTAGCTCTTTAAGGCGTAGATAAATAATTTATAATTAATATTATATATCTTATTATAGATAAGGTACTCTTCGTATTAAAGAAGATTATTAAAAAATAGAATAATAGAAATAATATTAATATCTTATACGAATATAAAGAAATAGCGTAAGATAGTTAGATAGTATATTTACTAGTAAGAATTAATAAAGCCGCGTATCTATTTCTTAAGATAGAGAGTCTTATAGAGTAAGATTACTTTATCTATAATTAAGATATTCTTTATTTCGAAATTTAGTTATAAATTATTAAGATAGAGATAGTTAATATTCTTATTAAGAATATAATAGAACTCTATAAGCTTAAAAAAGTTTTACTATATATAAATAGAGCTAGTCTATTAAAACTATAGTTTAAAATTATAGATCTAGATAACTAATACTAGATATTAAAAATAAGAATAGATATCGCTTTAATACTATATACTCTTCTAGAATATCGCGAGATAGTAAGTAAGTAGAGTATAAATAATATTAATAAATTAATTAACTTTCTTAATCTAGATCTTATCTTTAATATATATCTTCTTATTAATATTAATAAAGCTAAGAGACTAATACTAGCGAATATAATAACTATATATCTTAATAATAGTAAGATAAATAATATTATTAATTTAATACTCTTACTATCTATCGTTAAGATAAGTAGTAACGTTTAAAGAGTAATAGAGAAATAATATATAAATAGAGATACTTAGCTCGTTATCTTTAATACTATACTCTAGATAAAGCTATATCTTCTTATATAGCTAAATCTTATATAGAGTAACTTATAGATTCTAAATAATTCGCTATAAAAATAGTAGCTAAAGGGCTAAATAGAAGTCTTAGTAATAAATAGCTAAACTTAAGATAATAAGAAATATATTATTAATATCTTAATAATACTTTAAGATAATATCTACTTATATTTAACGAAGATATCGCTCTTTTAATTTATTAAAGTTAAGTATAAGTAAATTATTTTAATTAATAAAAAGAATATTTTAGTTAATATTCTAGAAATTATTAGTCATCTCGTCTTACTTTAGAACCTTTAGCTAATAGAGAGAATAAGAAGTATTAAAAAATTCTTAAAGATTAATTAAGAATTAGTAATTTTAATACTTAACTATTTTATAGAGAAAGAGAATATTATTAAGAATAATATAAAAATTATTTATTATCTTTAAAGTTAATCTCTATACTCTATAGAGAGAAATATATATTATTACTTATTATATAAGTACCGGTTTTCTTAACTAGCTCTTAAGATCTTAATAGCGTTCTTTAATATAATAGAGACTTTATCTTTACTATTCTTTATACTATTATCTCTAATTATAGAGCTAGTATAACTTATTCTTTTAATTAAGTTAATATCTACTATAGTTTCTACTTCTTTAATAATATAGTTTATAGATAATATTCTTATTCTTTAAGAGAATTAAATCTAGATATAGAAATAAATATAAAAGTCTTAATCTAACTTTTAATTTAGCTTTTATTTTTACTTTTACTTCTACTCTTATTTCTACTTCTACTTTTACTTCTACTTTTACTCTTACTTCTACTCTTACTCTTATCTTATTATAAATATATATTAATAAGAATAATCTTATCGTATAGATATTATTACTTAAAGAAGAGTAACGACTTTTAAAGATTAATTATACTTTAGCTTTAGAGACTAATTATTATAAGAAAAGATTTAAATCGAAGTCTTAAACTTATCTTTATTCTTAAAAGATTAATTACGCTTTAGCTTTAAGAATTACTTATTATAAAAAGACGCTTAAATCGATATCTTAAGCGCAGAACTACTCTTACTTTAAAATTATATAAAAAAGATAAGAGTAGTTAGTAATAAAAAAGTAATAAGATATAAATTATTATTATTTAAGATATTCTTAATACTAATTATAATCTATTAGTTAATAGAGAAGCTAAGTTATATTAATAATAATAGCGATACTCGCGATCTTAGTAATACTAAGTAGAGAGCGCGATCTTAATTATTCGAGATATTAATAGCTTAATTATTTAATATCTTAATCTAAGAAGCTAAAAAAGTCTTTAAGAATAATTAACTATATATTCTATTATTAATAATACTAATAAGGCGATAGAGGCTAAAAGGAGGTTAACTATATATAGACTTCGTAAACTATCTAAGTAGAAAGAGCGCGTATAATAGTAAGAAGATAGTAATATAAGCTATCTTATCTTTAACTTATAATTAAATTATTATCTTATAAGCGGTAGCTTTCTTCTCTTTAGCGATCTAAATACTATAAAAGAATATAATATAGATAAGATAAATAATTCGCTAAAAAGAAGATAAAAAGAATTAAAAAAAATATTAAATATAAATAATTCTATTCTCTTAATAATAATATAAGAAGAAATTAATAAAATATAATTATAAACTAATATTATAATTTATAGTTAATTCTCTATATCGTATATAGATCCGCTTAGATCTTCTAATCTAAATATTAAGCGATTTAATACTCTAATATATTAGTACGAGAAATACGCTTAGTTATTAATTTATCTTTTCTAAAGAAATATCATTCGCGGATAATAGATAATAGATAATAAAAAATTATTATTTATAAATAATATATAATTAGTAATAAAATAATTATTATTTATAGATAATATTCGTTTAATATAAGTTAACTACTAGCGAGTTATAATAAGATACGTAGAAATAGCGATCTTTCGCGCTAGAATATAAGATTAAGATAACTAATAAAGCGCGTATATTAATAATAGAAATAATTATTAATTTAAAATTAACAAATTATTATAACTTATATAGAAAATAATATTACTTTAAATTAACTATAAGCTATATCTTATAACGCGTATATAAGTAAAGTAGATTTTTAAATTAACTAGATATATCTATTAACTAAAAGACTATCTTATTCTAGCTTTTTTAATAATAGATTCTTTCTCTCTAGCTATTATAAGAAACTAATATTTCTATCGAATAATCTAGAAAGCTAAAATTAATTAAAGAGATAGACTAATTACTATCTCTAAGTTAAAGATCTTCTCTAAAGCGTAATATTTATAAAGTAGAATATATTCTATCTTTAAATTTAATTTATTTAAATATAAATACTATTAATATCTATAAGCTAAAATTAGTTTAAATTAACTTAATCTAAAAGAGAAGTTATATAATAAGAATATATAATATATTTAATATTATCTTAATACTTAACTTCTTTATATATCTAAGGCTAAGTTAATAGTTTATAAATAATATTTAAAAATAATAATATTTACGTATATAGTTTATAGATAATATTTAATTATATTAATAAATAATAAGTATCTACTTTTTAAATAAACTGTAGTTATTATTAGAAAAAGAGTATATAAAATTACTAAGTATACTAGTCGCTAAATAATATCGCTATAGAGATATTTTAGCTTAATTAACTTATAAGTAATATAGTAAACTATAAATTTCTAATCTCTAAAGATTAATATAATAAGATCTATATTTATAGCTTTTTAAAAGTAGCTAGCGTCGTAATCTTTATAAAAATAGTAGAATCTCTTAATAATAATAAGCTTAGCGATATAAGAGCTAATCTTAATAAGGTTATTACTAAGTACCGTAAGATAGAGTTAGTAATAAAAGGTTATATTATAATATTTAAGCTAGATCTTATTATTAATATCTATTATTCTATATATCTTTCTTTTTATTTCTCGATACTTTACTCGCCTAACTCGTAAATAAGCTTAATAGCGATATAAAAGAATTATTAAGAAAGAATTCTACTTTATTTAATTCTATATTTAGACTTTATATTCGCGGTAGATAATCTAGATTATAACTATTATTATTATTAGAAGTTATTTATCTTAACGAGATTTTTAGCGACTTTAATTATATACTAAGTAGCCTTCTATTACTCTTAAACTTTAAAAGTTAAGAGACGAGTATTTATATATTTATAGATTAGTTCAAATTATAGTTAAATTAACTATTATTAATTATTATTAAAGTTAGTAAACTTATTAATAATTATAAAGCTAATATTAAAGTCTATTCTTATTATTATTAAGAAGTTTAAGTTAAAATTAATATTATTAAAGTATTTTACTTTAAAGTCTATATTAGTAGATAGTTTAGCTAGGATTTAATTAATTAATATATTATTACTAATTACTTCTATAGTCTTATAGCTAAACGGCTATAATATTTAAAGATATAAAAGATTATTAATAACTCTATTACTAACTAAGTCTACTTAATAGTTATTATTATTAAGATTAGTATAATTATTAATATTATAGTAGTTAAAGATTATTAATATTTAATTAAAGTTTAAGTTTTAATTCTAATAATCTTAAACTTCTTTAAATTACTTTATTATATTTTCTTATATAAAGTTATTCTCGCTATTAAACGCCTAAAAGTCGACTAAGTTATAAGTAGATATATATATATTACTAAAGAACTAGTAATCTTAGTATTCTTTATTAAATAGCGTATTTTAAGGTCTAGTATTAAAGAACTAGTTAAGATTATTAAAGAATTATATATAATTATTAAAGAGCTAGTTATTCTCTATCTTCTAGCTTATAACTTTATTTTTAAAAAACTCTTTCTTATTTTTATACTTACTTATATAGTTATCTTTCTCTTAAACTGCTCTTATTCTATTAAATTTAACTAGAGTAGTAAAAAGAGATATAATAAGACTCTTCTTTTTAAAAGTATTAGTCGTATTTTTATTATTAAGAAATAACTATAACGCTTTAGTACTAATATAGTTCTTTTTTATATTCTTATTCTTATTATTATTATTCTTATTATTATTACTACTATAATTAATTAGTTTATTATAAATATTCGTACTCTATATACTAATTAATTATAAGTAGATATCTTTAAGCTATAAGGCTTATATTAAGAAGCTTTAATTAGTATCTCTATCTCTTTATTACTATCTTTAAAGACGAAGAATAATAATAAAATAAACTCTTAATATATATCTTTACGCGCTTAATATAAGATTCTTTATATTTATTATCGAAGTTATCGTTATTCTATATCTTATTATTATTAAAGTTAAAGTTAAAGTTATTAGAATTTAATAGCTTCTTATTAATCTTCTTTATCTTTTTAAGCTTAGGCTTAATAACGCTTAGATTAATTCTCTTAATAATCTTAATAGAAGTTATTTAAATCTTAATTCTACTAAAAGTTTTACTTATAAAAATTCGTAAGCTTTCGCCGTCGCGTTATAAAGAATTATAAGCTAATTTTATAAGTAATTACGCTTTCTTTTTATAAGTATAATTTAACGCATAGAATCTAGGCTTTTAATAACTTAATATCTTAAAATTTAACGTTAATATATAGTTAATATAGACGCTATAGAAAGATAGATAAAAAATATAGATTTTTTATAAAGTATTTAAATCTATATTCTTTATCTATCTAAGCTTAGACTTAATAGTACTTAAATAAAATTAAATTAAATTAAATTAGATTAAATTAGATTAGATATTTTAACTATCTTAATAAAAATTACTCTAATCTTTAAAACCTTATAAGTCTTCGCTAAAGTTTAAATTAAAGTAATATTAATTATTATTAAAGCTTTTATATAAGAAGTTAAGTAAATTATATCTCTTTAATTTCTATTCTCTTATATTCTTTATCTTATATAGAATATCTTTCTTCTTCGATAATATAGCTAAAATAATATATTACTATATATTATTTATAGATATAATTAAATCCTTTTAAAATTAGATAGAGATAGTAATATAATTAAATAAATAGAATAATATAATAACTCTATTAATAGTATATATTATATCTAGAGTAACTTAGAAATATATAAAGTATATATATTTTTACTATTTAACTTATCTTCTTTACTTTTTATAATACTTATATTATCTTCTTTACTTCTTGCGATATCTATATTATCTTATATCTTAAATTACGATTAGAGATAGTTTAAGTATAGAGAGAATAGAGATTTCTTATCTTCTATTACTTCTAAAATTCTATTTATAAGATTATTCTTATTTATCTTATTAATTTTATTTTTATATACTTTCTTTATCTCGACTAGATACTTAATAGCTTTAATTATATACTCTTAAGCTTTAAGTTACTTATAGACTTTAGAAATTAAGATATAAATATATTACTAATTATTCTAAAATTACTTAAAATTAGTAGTTAAGATTTTATAATATTACTTTAACTTTTTATTCTTAATATTATTATATTCTATAGTAAATATTTTTAATAGCGATAAAACTAAATAAAAGTTAACTTAAAATAATAATAAGTAATATATTATTAGTAGCTATCTTTATATTAAGATAGCTTAGCTTTAAAATTTTTTTTAAAGCTATCTCTATAAAATAATAGCGCTAAGATTTTCTTAGAAGATATTAATTAATAATAGCTTTATAGATAAAAAGCTTCTAAATATTATTTATAAATATTATAAAATAATTAGTTTAAAATTTAACTAACTAAACTTTATCTTTATATTCTAATTAAAAAGATATTTATTTATATATATAAAATAAACTACGATTCTTAATAATATATAGTTAGTATATATAGTATAGTTATATTATAGATTACTAAAATATACTATAAATAAGAACCTTATTTATAGAATAAGTAAAGATTATAACTTTAAATATAAAGCTTAAATATTAGTTAAGATTAATAGAGCTCTTATCTATATAGTATAAGAATATTATATAGCGTTATATAGTAGATTAAAAGTAAATATAGTATAATAATTCTTTTTAATTTACTTTAAGATCTAATTAAGTTTAAGAAAAGAAAATAAATAGATACTATTTATAAATAATTAATTATATTAATAGAAAAGAACTTAGAAAATACTATTTATAGATAATATACTATACTAAAAAGATAAAAGTAGATAAATACTATTTATAAATAATATACTACGCTAATAAGAAAGAAATAGATAGATATTATTTATAAATAATATCTATTACTAATAAACTAAATAACTTAAAGATTAACTTAAATTCTTCTCTTTTCTTTTCTAAATTATCTCTATCTTCTAAAACTATTATATCTCTAGTACTTATTAGTATATAGCGAGTTATTATTATTATTATAGTATATAATAACGTTATTATTATTAATATTATTATTACTATTATTATTATCGTTATTATTATTATCTTTACTTAAGTTATTAGCTATATTAGATATATTATTTATATTACTTATCGTATTACCTTCTATAAATATATAAGACTTAGAAGTAAAAATATCGCTACCTTATAAAGTAAGCTAATTAGATAAGTAAGAAGATTTAATAAAGCTATTAAGATTACGCGTTATATTAATATAGCTTAATATTATTCTAGGTCTCTTATAAGTTTCTATATATAAGAAAGAGTTAATAGACTTATACTTACTCTTTAAAAGAGACTTCTAAGATATATTATTCTTATTAATATTATTAGAGATAATCTTTTTAAAGAGTATAGTCTAATCTTTATTATCTTTCTTATTTATAGTATCTTTCTTAATAGTTATTTTTATAGAAGCTTTATCTTTTATAAGAGCTTTATCTTTTATAAAAGCTTTATCTTTTATAAAAGCTTTATCTTTTATAAAAGCTTAAACTTAAACTTTTATAAGAGATTAAACTTAAATAAAAGTTAACTTAAGTACTACTAACTTATATAATATTCTTTATAGATTATTAAATATAATTTTTAAAAATAATTATATATTCTTCTACTATTATTACTATTTTACGCGATAAATAATAAACTTCTATAAGAAATACGTACTAAATATTAAAGTTAAGATACGCGTAAAAGAGTTATCTATAAAAGATTTATATTTAAAAGTATCTTAATTCTATAAAGATAAGTAATATATATAAAAAAAGTAAGATTTATTATATAAGAAAGTAATATAGTTACTAAATAAAAAGTAACTAGTTAAGATAAAGAGATAGCTAATTAAGATAAAGAATTAATTAATAGAGATAAAGAGATTACTACTAAAGATAGAGAAATAATTAATAGAAATAGAGAAATAATTAATAAAGATAAAGAAATCTACTATTAAAAGTTAATTAAGCGTTATAGAGTCTTTAGCTAATAATTAAAAGATATTAATATATAATTATTTAAGAGTAATTATTATCTATAAATAATATAAAGAAGAAAAGATATAAAGATAAATATTATTTATAAATAATATAAAGAAGAAGAAATATTAAGATATATATTATCTATAAATAATATATAAAAAAAAGAACTTTAAAGTACTTATTATTTATAAATAATAATAAGAAAGATAAACTTATTATTTCTCTTTAGAAGTTAAAAAAGCTTCTTATATTACTTAGTTAGCTTAAATTTCTAATAAAATTCGATCTTTATAAATAGATAATTCTTTATTATTAAATCTTAAAGATTATTTTATCTTTCTTTATACGAATATTACTTAAATATAGTTATATAATTATCTTTATAGATAGTATTAATTAAGTAATTTCTAATCTTCTTATTACTTTAATTTAAATTAAAGTAAGTATCTTAAAAGTATTAGATCTTATTCTTATATATAGTCTTCTTAATATAACTTTTAATAATTCTAATTATTTTTAATATAGCCTCGAACTATAAGATCTAATTATATAAGTAATTAATAATAAGAATATAGTACTTATAGACGCGAATCTAATTAATTTATATAATATAAGTCTTAGTCTATAAGATCTATTAGATATTTATAGAAATATCTAAAAAGACTATATTACTATAGTTATACTAAAGATTTAGAGTAGTAGCGGAAATCTATATACTAGTTACTAAAATCTAAATAGAATTATTTAAATTATTAAAGATATTAATAATAATATTCTAATTACACTATTTATACTTTATATAAATCGCTATAATATTAAATTCTATAATTATAATTAGAATCTTAATTAGCTATTATATTAAAGACTAATTATAAAAGATAATTATCTTATATAAGTTATTATTATAAATAGAGTATACTAGAAAGTAGAAATATATTAGTTTTATTAACTTCTAATAAATATAAAAGTCTATAGATAGTCGATTTATATAAACGAATATATTAGAATTAATATATATAGCTTTCTAAAAGTAAGTTATATTATAATCTTTATAAAAGTAATAAAATCGTTTAATAATAGCGAACTTAGCGTTATTATTACTAATCTTAAGTAAGTTATTACTAATAATAATAAGATAGAGACGTCGATAATAGATTATATTTTATTAACTAAGCTTATTATTATTATTATTATTACTAAGATTTTAGATATATACTATATAATTTTAAATATAGTTCGCGAGCTTTAAGACTTCTATCTTTAGCTTAATAATTAGCTAGATTATTAAAGAAATATTTATCTTAATTTAAGTCTTATCTTAATAAGTTATTATCTAAGTAGTCGCGATTCGCTTAATCTATATAAGTACTAGTATAAAGAGAACGAATCTATTAATAAGTAATATAATTAGATATTCTATATTATCGATACCGAGAAAGATCTAGATAAGATATATTATAGAATTTATAAGCTATAAATATTTATTAATATTATTCGCGAATAAGTTCTAACTTACTAATATATTCTTAGTTACTTTATAGTCTTTAAGTATTAGTATTATCGGTTTAAGCTTTTTCTACTTATTATTTTAAAAGAGACTTAAGAAATCTACTAAGTTAATTAAATAATTAATTATAAAAGTCGCTATAAATAGAAACTTTATTAGTATAGCTAAATCTTTTATAAATTAATAAATTAATATTTAAATACTCTTAATTTTCTAAGACTCGTTAAGTAGAAGTATATTAAAGATATTAAAATAATAACTATATATTTAGTTAAGTAGCTTCTCTAAAAATTCTATCTTATTATATTATAGATTATTATTCTTTTAATTTAATCTTTCTTTATAAAGCTTTATAAGAAGATTTTAACTCTTAAATTTCTTATACTTATTATCTTAATATATACTATAACGGCTTTATATTATATAGCTAGTTAAAACAATATATTAAAGCGCCTTTAGCCTAAAGAATAAGAATATAAAATAGTTTAAAAGATTAATAATTAAGATATTAAGATAAATACTCTTATTACTTTATCTAACTTTCTTAGATAAGCTATAGAATTATTTAAGTTTAAATAGAGAAAAGTAGCGTATTATCTTATTTTTCTATATTACTAATCTTTAGAAGAGAGCTATAATAATAATAATCTTATACTCTTTCTTTATAATATTTATATAAAGAGCTTAAGCTTAAGCTACTTTAACTTTAATATTTATTTAATAGCGCTTATAAACTTTAGCGGCTTTTTTCTTATTATAATTTAAATCGAAATTCTATAATTTATTCTCTATATTCTATAATTTATTCTCTATATTCTGCGATTTATTCTCTATATTTTACGGTTTTAATACTAGTATACTACTATCTTACTTATTATTATTATACTTATTATTATCTATAGATAATTATACGTTCTTAAATAATAGATTAAGAGTAGCGATATTTAAATTATTATTATTTATAAATAATTATATATTCTTAAATAGCTAAATAAATATATCGTTATTAGAGTTATTATTATCTATAAATAATAATTATATAGAAGTTTAGATAGTAATAGTAATATCTATCTTATTATTATCTATAAATAATATTAAATTATTAAAGAATTAAGAGAACTACGAAGTCTTCTTATACTTTAAGTAGATAATAAGAAAGTAATATAAAATAAAAATAAAAGTAAAGATTATTTTACTTAACTCTATATTATCGTTATATATATCTCTACTTAGCTTAATATAAATTATCTTTAGAAACTAGACTAGAATAGTAACTTAGTATAATTTAAATATTTAAAATTATTTTAATTTATTAAGCTAAGTTCGCGAGTAATAGCTAATAGTAGAGAAGTTAAGATTAAGATTAAAAAGCGCGTAGAATTTCTTATAGCTTAATATTATAGCGCTAATACTATTTATATAGTTATAAAGATTCTAGAAAGTCTTATAAATATTATCTTTAATTTATATTAAATTTTCTAATATATTCTCTAAGATAGCGACTTTATAGATTAAATTTAATATAATTTTTTAAATATCTTATATATCTCTCTTAAAAGTATATTTAGCGTTAATAATTATATCTATAATAGTAGAAATAATAGTAATATTATTATTTAATATAAAATAGAATATTATTATACTCTATATTATATTATTAATAGTAGTTATTATACCCGTCGCGCTTATCTATAATTAGTTTTAAAGAAATCTTTTCTATATCGCGTTTATATTAAATCTATCTTTATACTTAATTTCTTTAATTATATTATAAAATATCTTTATCTTTTTTCTTTTATATTTTTATAATTTATAACGACTTTTATTCTTTTATTTTAATTAAATTATATCTTATTTTTTATCTTTTATCGCGAGTCGTTACTACTCTATAATATACGCGGTAAATTTTATATTAAGATTAATATCTTCTATAGTCTATATAGACTAATTATTATTCGCGAATAATAAATTCTTATTTATATTTTAATTAAGATTATAAAATTAAGATTATTATACTTAATTATTTTACTTTTTACTAAATATAGAGTTAGCTTTCTATATAGTATTACTCTTTTATATTAATACTCTAAAGAATAATAGAGCTTAATATTAGTCTTTATAATAATATTTATAAGATTATAATATATCGAGTATAATACTTTTCTAGTATAACTTTAAGAATAATTTAAAAAGATCTTATATTATAATAATAAATAATATAATAAGTTAAGTACTCTATAAAATCTTTAACTTTAAAAGTATAATTATATTTATTTAAAGCTATTTCTTATTTAAGAGGCTATTTAGTATTTTAAAGATATTCTTTATATAAATATATATCTTCTTTAATCTATTCTTAGCTCTAAACTTATTTACTTTAGCGCTAAAAAAGTATTTAAGAAGTAATTATAACTTTTTAGATTTTCTAATATTAACTAGTTAGTTAGTTTATATTAATTTAAGATATTTATAAAGTCTTTACTTAGCTTATTATACTTTTTTAGAGCTAAAAATAAATATATAATCTAAATTAGAGTCTAGCGCGTTTTAATTAAGATAGATATATTATATAGAAGTTATCTTAAAGTTAAACTTTATAATCTTTTACTTTACTAATATTATTAAAGTATTAATTAAGATTTTTTTAGTCTTTAACTTTATTAATATAACTAGCGCGTTAACTATACTTTTCTTATTCTTACGAAATAATATAATATTAACTACGATCTAGAAGAAGATTAGCTAGCAGTTTTAAATATATATAGTCTATAAATAATATATGTTAATATTCGAATAGAGTTCTCTAACTAAGAAGATATCTAGATATATATTAGAAGATAATTTAGAGTAAATATTATCTATAGATAATAATTACTAAGATCTAAATCTACTTTACTTATAAAGAAGAGATCTAGATAATTATTAATAAGCGATTTCAAGTATATAATATTTATAAATAATATATATTAATATCTAAATAAATTTTCTATATAGAGAAGAGATCTAGATAATTATTAATAGATAATTTAAGATAATTATTATTTATAAATAAGACGCGTTTAGATCTAAATCTAGAAGTAAGGTTTTACTTATTCTAAAATTATTAATTTTTTATTTAGAAATTAGCTAAAAGCTAGAAATATAAGTCTATATACTATTTACTAGTAATAATAAGTACTATTTAAGTACTAAAAGTAATAAAAGAAGAATATAAATAAAATAGATAATATAAAAGAAAAAAAAATTAAAAGAATTAAAAATAAGTTAAAATTTAAAAATAAAAGTATATTAAAAAAGCGCTAACGCGTTTATTTACTTTTAAATTTTTATTAGCTTAGCGTAATCTTATCCGCGAATAATATTTAGCTAATAAGAGAAAAAGAGAATATTAGAAGTAAGAAAGAAATATAGATATAAAAAATAATATAAAAAAATAAAGAATTAAGAGTTATAAATATATTAAAAAAGTACTAGCGCGCGTATTTATATTTATTTTCTTAATATAGTCTTATCCGCGGATAATATTTAGCTACTAAAGATTATATTAATAGAGGTTATACTAATAGAGATTATACTAATAAAGGTTATACTAATAGAGGTTATACTAATAGAGGTTATATTAATAGAGATTATATTAATAGAGATTATACTATAGTAAGCTAATAATTATAATAATTATTTCTAAACTATTAATACTAGTCTAGAGGAATTAATAATATTAATTTAAAAGAAATCTATAATATTATAACGAACTTATAGATATAGAGAATATAACTAAGTTAAAATTATCTTAATCTAAGAAATATAAATTCTATATTATAAAGAGTAAGCTAACTTATAACTACTTACTATATATTATTCGTAGATAACTTATAATTAACGAGTAAATATTATTTATAGATAATATAATATTAGCGAACTAAAGTTGTCTATAAATAATATATAATAGTTTATTAATATTAGTAAGTAAAATACTTTAGAATATAAGTAATACTATTATCTAATATAAATACTTAGCCTTAATAATATTCTTTATAGACGTAATAGTTAGAGATATTAAGATTACTATACTACTTAGTATTTATAGATTTTATATAAATTTCTCGTTATAATTATATATATTATTAGAATTAAAATAGCTATTTAGATCTATAGATAAGAAGTCTAATAAGTAGATATATAGTTTTAAGAGTATAAGAATATTAATATATATAGCTTTATATTAGATATAATTTAGATTATTTTAAATAGAGTTATAAAGAGTATTATAAGTAAAAAGAAGCTAAAGTAAATACTATATATTATAAATATATAGTATAATATTTTAATTTATTTAATTCTTAAAGCTCTTTACTTAACTCTTATTAATAATTATCTTCGTATAAGCGAGTAGAAGCCCGTAATAAATATTTAATAAGATATTATCTATTAGTTAATCGCGATAGCTAGAGATTTTATTATTATAATAAGATAAGAAGTTATAGAGAAATATAGATTAAAAGGTAAAGTTAATAATAAACTAATTAATAACGCGGATAACGAGTAAGGGACGCGTCTTATTAAAGTTAATAAGTAATTAGATATTACGAAGATCTATAGCGATAATAAGAATAGCGCGTAGAGCGTTAAAAATAGATTAGTTTTTATATTAATTAAGAACGCTAATATAGTTACTAGCCTAGATTTTAGTTATATAGAAAAAGAAAGTAAATTCCGTAATAAGATTAATATTAAAGAAGACTTAGTTAATAATTTAATAGATAAGAATATCTTACTAGATTAAAAAGAAGTTATAGAATAGAGTTAAGATAGACGTAGAGCGAGATTAATTATAATTATTAAAGATATTAAAGATAAATAAGAACGCCTTACTAGATTAAGAAGAAGTTATAAGATAGAGTTAAAGTAAGTATAGAGCGAAGTTAATTATAATTATTAAGAGCGTTAAAGATAAATAGTAGATAAAAGAATAAATAGATAAATAACTAGTAACGTAGAATTAAAGCTAAATTAATTAATTAAGTATAAGAAAAATAATTATCTAGAGTATTATATACTAAAGATAGCTAACTATATATTTAGATAAACGCGCTAGTAGAAGAACTAAAATATTAAGAAGTATTATAAAGTTTTAATTTATTCTTTATATTAAAGATCTAATTACTTTAGATCTTAATAATCTTTTATACTTTAATTAAGTTATTATTTAGCTTCTTAAGTACCGCGTAGTTTATATTAATCTTATTATATAAGTAATTAATATTCTAGATTAAAAGCTACTTCTTTATCTCTATATTACGAAGTCTAGTCTTATACTATATAAGATCGTCTTATAAGTTATTATTAATATAATATAGATTAGAGATCTTATAGTTCTTCTCTTATAATAATACTTTATTATACTCGATCTTCTTCTCTAAATACTTAATATAATATTAGAGTTTATTAAGACTAGCTATATTACTGCGCTATTTAACGAGTTAGTAACTCGATAATTAGTATACTCTTAATTTAAAAAATACGGATTCTATATTATAGAGAGTAAGTTAACTAATAATTACTTACTATATATTATTTATAGATAATATAATATTAGCGAATAAATATCGTTCGCGGATAATATATAATAGTTTATTAATATTAGTAGATAAAATATTATAAAAGATATAAACTCTATATTATCTATAAATAGTATTTAGTTAAATAAGAAGATAATAAAAATATATTCTTTATAAATAACTTATAATATATTATTAAAGGTAGAGAGATTTAATATAACTACTTAATTATACTTCGCGAATACTTTTAATTAAAGAGATAGTAAGTTCTATTAAATTTAATTAAAGTTTCTAGATTTACTAAGTAATAAGAATAGCTTAGTAGCGATATTATAATAATTTTATAATATATAATAATATATTTAGTAATTTATAAGTCTAATAATATTTCGAATCTATAGAAAATTCTATATTATCTTTTAATATATACGCGATAAGTAGTTCGCGGATAATATATATTAAGTAGAAGTATTAATAAATATATAGAATAATATTACTATAAGTAGAAGTACTTAGAATAAATTATATAATAAGAACTCTAGTAATAAAGTTAATAATAGTTATATATTAAGATAAATTAAGTAGTTTATTAAGCGAGCTTATATTACTTATTTTATATTAAAGTAAGATAAGCGCTAAGAAAATAAACTATATTATTAATAGATTATATATATTACTAGAATAGCGTATAGTTTCTTATTCTAATTAAGTAGTCTTAATTATCTACTTTTTTTATTAATAAGTAATAGATTTCTTCTCTATATATATATAAAATTTCTCTAGTATTTACGTAATTATAATCGCGTATTATAGGTTTACTAGTATATTTATTCTATTTCTATTTTATACTTTCTTTAGATAAGTAAGAAGAATTTAATAGAGATATAAAGAAGATTAAATAATTAGTAGAATAAATAATAAGTTCTTTAATATATATATTAACTAAGAGAATTAGAATAAAGAGTAGTACTAAATAATACGCCCTATAATAAGATTAGTACTAATAGAAGATAATTTAAAAAGAGACTAATCTAGTAATAATAATAGCGAATAATAATACTTATTAATATAAAAGATATTTATAAATAGTAATACTCGCTAGTATAGTTAATTATAGACTTAGAAAGAAGTATTTATAATATCGCTAAGATAAGAGTCTATTACTATAGAATTATTAGAAGGCGGTATTTTAATATAGACGATTATAATAAACGCTATCTATTAATTAATATAGTAATTACGGCTCGATAAGACTTAAAGACTAATAAAAGACTTATTTAATTAAGAGCGCTACGCGGATAAGACTTATATATTTATTAATAAATATAATTTTATATAAGCTAGTAGAATTTTAATCGAGGCTTTAATTAATATTTTATATTAAAATATACTTAGCGCTTAAGTAATTATTAAAGTACGATACGATATAGTAATAATATAAAGATAATTATAAAGAAGTAGATAAAGTATTAATAGTTAAAAAAGTTATATATAAGTTTATTTATTTACTATTATTATTTAGAATATAATATTATTTATAGATAATAACTATTTATATTAGTCGATCGCTTAGTACGCCGATAGCTCTAAGTTATAGCTAATAAATATAAATCTTTATAATAATACGCGAAACTAAGAATTTTAGTATTATATATTATTATAAAGATTTATTATTATTAGCTTTATAAACTTTAAGTAGTTACGATCTATATTTTAAGATATTATAATTATAATAATACTAGTAATCGATAATAACGACCTCTATCTCGTATAAATAAAGATAGATATAAAAAAATAGAAAAGATTATCTTTTTTATTAATATTCTTTTTATAATTTTACTCTTTACTAGAAAAAAAACGAGTTAAAGAGAGAATAAGATATATCTATAATAGCTGCGAGTAAAAAAGTTCTATTTACTTAAAATTCTTTATATTCTACTCTAATTCTAACTCTATCTATCTTATAATTAAATATATTATTATTAAGATTATTATTATCTATAAATAATAATTATATAGAAGTTTAAGTAGTATTATAAATATACTCTAGAAATTAGATATTTATAGCTATATATTAGGTTTCTAGCTATATATTAGATCTATAGAGTATTTATTAGTTATTAACTTATTTCTATTAATATATAGACTAGTAGAAATTTCTTTTACTATTTAAGTATTCTTCTTCTATACTATATTTACTTCTTATTTAGTTATCTTATTTAATTTATCTCTATTAAACTTAACTCTAAATATAGTTCTAATATTATAACTAGATTATTTATTCTTTTATTCGTACTAATAAGCGAATAATAAAAGAAAATTATTATTAAAATCGTTATAAAGACGTTTTAATATTAAATTATTAGATATCTAGATATAGTCTACTTATAGATAAAATAAACTATTTATAGCTAGAACTTATTAATTATAAGAAAAACTTTTTATAAGAAGATATCGCTATATATATATAAGTATCTTAGTATTCGTATAAATAACTTCTCTTAATAAAGAAATAAACTCTATTAAAAAATAAAGAAGAAAGATATAGAAGATTATTAGTAAATAGAATCTACTATCTTTAATATCTTTAAAGTAGTCTCTAATTACTAATCTAAAATATAAAACTCTTAGCGCCTTAAAAAGTACTTTAAATTTAATTTTAAAATTAGCTCTTTTTTTACTTTATATTTAACTCTATCTAGATATTCTTTCTTAAGTAGTTAAAAAACTACTCTATTAAGCTATTATTATTTAAAAGAATATTATTTAAATTATTACTAGTCTTTATAGTATCTTAAACGATTAAGAAATAAGAGTACTAAATAATAATAATATACTATAACTTTAATATATTAAAAATTTAGAAGAAGAGATTACTCTACTTAATATAATAAAACTTTAAAAGTCTTTTAGAAATATTTAAAAAAAAGCTAATAGTCTTTTAGAATAAATAAAAGAATAAAGAGTTTTAATAATTTTAAAAAATAAAAAGAATCTTAATCTCGATATAAATCTATAAAATATTAACTCGCTAGAAGAATTAACTTAGTTTATAATAAGAGATATAATTTCTATATTAGAAATAATCTATATCTTATATAAAGAATAAGATATAGAGATTTATAATATCTATTAATTAAATTAATATAGTATAATAATTAGCTATTATAAAAAGAAATATATAGTAGATAAGACTAAAATCCTTAAACTTAAATAAGTTTAAAAAGTATATAAGATTTAAAAAGAAGAGTTTAATTAACTCTAAAATTAATTAATAATCTTAAAATAAAAGAATAAGAACCTTAAAAAGATATAGAGAATATAGTCTTAATAGAAAACTATAAAGATTATAAAATTAATAAAGATTTCTAATTCTTCTATCTTTATAAATAATAATAATCTTATATAGAATAAGTAATACGCTAAGATAATTAAGAAGCTTATTATTAATATCGATTATTTTCTTATTAAGTTAGCTAAGATTATTTATACTCTAAATTATATTAGCGAAGACGTTAATAAAGTAACTTATAATTAATAATATAAGAACGCTTTTAATTTCTATTAAACTCTTAAAGATATCTTTAATTATTTAGAAGAATTATTTAAAAATTAGTATTATAAAGTTATTATAGAGCGAGAATATAATAACTTAGCTATAGTTATAGAAGATAGCTTTTAATTCTTCTTTTATAAATTTACTTAATTAACTAATATTCTAAACTATAGTCTTAATAATTATTATATTATTTTATTAATAAAGAGAAAACTTTTCTCTTATTTTTAAGATTATTTAATAAATAAAGTATTTATTATTATAAAAGAGTATTAAGATTATCTCTATTACCTAGATAATAATTAATAAGCGAATTAAAAGAATAAAGTTAAGTTTAAAAAGATAAAAAAGACTTCTTAAATAATATTTATCTTTAATTAATATATTATTATAATATTAATAGTATTAGTTTTAGCGACTTTATATATAGTAGTAATCTCTATTTATATTTCTCTTTAACTTAATTCTAATAAGAACTACTAAACTTATAGAAAAGTAAATTACTTATTAAGTTAGTATTCTTTTAATATATCTTAAACTACTTTTAAATATACGACTTAATTAGCTATTTAGAATATTAAGATCTATAAAGTAGAAATTAATAAAATCTTAAATAAAAAAGAAGATTTTAGTATTAATTAAGTATTCTTTAATAATAATATAAAAAACTAGCTACTCTTATTAAAAATATAATAAGAGTTAATAAAGTATATCTTATAAATAATTTTAAGAATCTATATATACGCTATTTCTTTTTAATAAATATTAAACTCTCTTTTTAGTAAAAAATAATCTTATTAAAAGCTTTTACTAACTTTAAATATATTAAAGTATATTATATTATTAATATCGAGTATATCTTAGAAGTCTATTAAGTACTAGATATAGTAGTAAGATCTATTACTCTTAAATTATTAAAAGAATATAATAATAAATTAGTAAAGAACTCTATTATATAGATAATTTATCTATATCTTTCTATTAATAATTATAAGAAAAGTATAATACTACTTTTTCTAATACTATTAAGTTAATATTATCTTATTATTAAGAAGTTTTAAATAAATAAATATTAAGTTCTTTTAAATTATTAGCGAGATAAGCTACTTTTTTAATCTAGTTATTATAGTTATAATAGTACTAGATCTATAGATTTTAATAAATTATCTAGTCTTTCTTTAAAGCTATCTTTATCTTTTAAAAAGAAGAAGATATCTTCTAGATCTATATATTAAAATAAAAAAGAAGAATTAAATTTTTAAAAAAGAAAGATTTTAAAAAAATAAAATAAAGATCTTTTAATATCGAGATTCTATATTAACTTTAATATTAATATTTATATTATTAGAGCTACTTTCTATCTTATATTCTATAAGAATAAGAATATTAAGATATTTTTATTAAACTATATTAAGATTATTAATATACTCGTAGAGTATAAGATTCGCTAGTCTAACTTTATTTAAATTAGTAAGATAATTATCTTAAGTCTTAAAAAGATACTTTAGAGACTATCTTTTAAGTACTATAAGTTTATAAATATTTTTAATTATTTTAAAATAGATTAACTATCTTCTTATTATTTTTATAATATAAAGATTAAGCTTAATATATTTAGATTTAATATTAATTTATTTTAAAGTAGAATCTATTCTTTCTTACTATATAAATTCTAAAAAGTTAAAGAATATCTAAATAAGTATTTAAATAAGAGCTTTATTATATTTAGTTAAATACTATTCTTATTACTAATTCTCTTTATAGAGAAGTTAAATAAAGAACTATACTTTTATATTAATTATTAAAGACTTAATTAACTTATTAAGAAGAATAAGTATCTAATTCTACTTATTAATAAGATACTTAGCTAAGTATAGAATTATAAATATTTTATATAACTTAATATTATTATTATATTTAATAAAATTTATATATATTTTAAAAGTAAGAACTATACTATCTTTATTACGTCTCTCGAAGTATATAAATATCGAGTTATATTATTTAGATTAATAAATAGACTCGCTATATTCTAATAATATATAAATAAGATTTTATTTAAATTTCTTAATAAGTTTTATTAGATCTATTTAAATAATATTCTTATTTATAGTAAAACTTAAAAGAAGTATATAAGATATATAAAATAAGTTCTTTAAAAGCTTTAAAAAGTAGAGTTATAAATAGATATTCTTAAATATAAGTTCTATATATAGAAAATAAAGTTTCTTAAACTTCTAGTTTTTATAGAAGATCTTAAAATTAATTTATTTAAAGTTTAAATTATAATAAACTAAACTATTTTTATCTACTTAAAAGAGATATAGTTTTTTATAGAATTCTATAATTTCTATTACTAATTTATTAAGAGCTTCTTTAAAATTATTAAATTATTAATATATTTTATAAGAAAGAAAGTACTCTTTAATTAGAACTTTAACTATTAAAAAGTATTTAAATTTTTTAAAAAGATTATAATTAAAGTCTCTACTTTTCGCTATTTTAATAGAAATTACTAGATTATTTTAAAAATAAATTTCTCTAACTACGTTAATAGAGATATTCTATTATAATATAATAATAAAGAAATCCTCTATTTAATTATCTTTTATAATAAAAATATCGTCTTCGCTAAGTATAATTATTAAATCTATAATAAAGAACTTCTTATAATTATTTACTATCTAAAGTACTAAAGATTTAAGCTAAAATATATTAATATCTTAGTTAAAATCTTTACTAATTATAAGAGTCTTATATATTTTACGAAAGAATATAATTTAAGTCGATATTAAGTAAGATATCTAGATCTTTTATTAAAATTTAGTATTAAGATTTAATATTATTCTAAACTTTAAAACTTTAAGATTAATACTCTAACTAGAATAACTAGTTCTAAGCCTTAAATCCCGAATAATAATCGCTTTAGATAAATATATTAAATAATTCTTATATCTAATTAATTAGAACTTAATAATATAGAAATCTTAGTAGTTAATAATTCTATTTATTATTAAGTTTATAAAGCTAATTAGAATAATACTATATATACTAAACTACGTTAAGCTAAAAAAGAAAATAAAGAAAAAATCTATAATATTTCTCTTTTTAAATATTAAATATATAATAAAGTACTCTACTATACTTATCGTATTTAAATATCGAAGTTAATATATACTAAGATTATTTATAAGATTTATAACTAGCTCGTATATAGCTATTTTAGCGTATAGCGAACTAAAGAATTACTCTATAAAGAATACTATTAAAGAGATATAAAGAATATTATTACTTAATATATTCGTAACTACTATATCTATTATTATATTAAGTTCTCTTAAAATTAATAATATAGTCTCTTATAGCTATTATCTATTCTTTAGAAATATTAATAGAATATTAATATAGACTTTATTACTAGCCTTTTAATATTAGAATAATAAAACTTAATCTATATTCTAATAAATAGATTAATTAAAGAATATTATTATATTCTTTATATTATTAAGAAAGACGGAACTATTATTAAGACTATTATATAAATACTTATAAAGAAGATTTTTAAACTATATAGTCTCTCGCTTAATATTATCTTTAATAGAGGTTTATAGTTTATAGTTATTATTTAGAAGTCTTTCTATTAACGACTTAGTATAGAGACTAAACTATTAATAATATTCTATTTAGAAACTAATAAATAAATAGAACGAGTAAATTAGAATCTAGAATATTACTTATAAACTTATTATAATTATATATAGAATAATTAGACTAAGTAACTTCTTATTATAAAATTTATAAATAATAACGCTTAGTTAGTTTTTATTAAGATTATATTATTCTTTATTAATAAGAAATTTAATTCTTATATAAGCTTCTTTATAGATTTAATAAATTATAAAACTACTCGCTAGTAACTAGATACTACTAAGATAATAGATATCTTTAATTATATAAAGAATATTCTTATCTATATTAAATAGAATTTAAAGTATATTTAGAAGAGTATAGCTATGTAGATAAATAAGTATTATATTAATATTAAGTTTAAAAAAGATAATATAGTCTTCTTAGATAATTATAATATTAAAACTATATACTTATTTAAAAAGCTAGAAAATAAGAAAAAGAAATCTTTTAAAATTATTAAAATTATAGAATTTATATATAAGCTTTAGCTTTCTTTTATAATAAAGATTTATTCTATTTTTAATTTTAAGTTACTCTTACTTATCTTTATAAATTCTTTATTTAATTAGAAGAACTCTTCTACGTAGCTAATTAAGATATCTAAAAGTAATAAGTAGATTATAAAGAATATTCTAGATTCTAAATATTATTATAATAAACTATAGTACTAAGTAAGATAGAAGAATAACGATAATATACTTACTTAATAAAATACTAATAATAATAAATTTAAGAAAGTCTAGAATATAGTTAGTAACTATTATAATAAGTATTTAAAGAACTCTAACTTATATAACGTAGTTATTAAGTTAAAGAGATCTTATTATCTTTATAATCTTCGAGATCTAGCTACTATTCTAATTATTATTACTTATAGGCGACGTAGTATCTTCTCTATAGTTATAATATATAGTTAGTAGTTAGAACTAGTTTATAAGAATATTAATTAATCTAGATCTATTTTTTCTAAAGTAGTTTTTAATTAATAGTTTAAAATATAAAAGTCTTATTATTATTATAAATACTTTAAATTTAATTTTAAGATCTTACTTATTAAATATTTAACTTATTATTTCTTAAATACTTATTATTTAATAATAACGTTATATAAAGTTCTTTCGCTTTATAATTATTATTATTATAGTTAATAACGCTCTTCGTAGTTATATAACGTTATTACTAGATCTTATTATTATTACTAGTACTCTAGCTTAAAATTAGATATTAGTATCTAGTAAAGAACGATTTTATCTAAATAAACTAATATTTAATTAGAATTTAAATATTAAGTTAACTTTACTTTAAATTAATAAAAGACTTTTATTTAAACTCTTCTTTACTATATTTAAATATTATAATCTTTTAATTATATTTATTTATAATTATAACTTAGTTAATTTTTAATTAAATTATATTATTTTTAAATACTTTAATAGCTATAACGTATCTCTTATAATAACGCTAGTTAAAGTTATTAATATATTATTCTTACTATTATTATCGCCGCTAGAGAAGATTTTATAGCGATAGAGATATTACTACTTATAAGAAAGAAATACTATTATGAACGTATTCTAGAAATTAGATATTTATAGCTATATATTAAATTTCTAGCTATATATTAGATCTATAGAGTATTTATTAGTTATTAACTTATTT
>JAEUBB010000095.1:779-77712 GCA_018257885.1 Parmelia sp. 050094 | reverse complement strand
TTCTAATAAGCGACGATAATAATATCTATTTTATTATTATTTATAAACGATATTAAATTATTAGAGAGTTAAAAAGACTATAGAGTTATCTTATACTTTAAGTAAATAACGAAAAAGCGATATAGAATAAAGATAAAAATAGAGATTATTTTATTTAACTTTATATTATTATTATATATACTTCTATTTAGCTTAGTATAGACTATCTTTAGAAACTAGACTAGAATAGTAATTTAGTATAATTTAAGTATTTAAAATTATCTTAATTTATTAAGCTAAGTTTATAAATAGTAGCTAATAATAAAGAAATTAAGATTAAAATTAAAAAGCGTATAAAATTTCTTATAGCTTAGCGTTATAATACTAATACTATTTATATAATTATAAAGATTTTAGAAAGTCTTATAAATATTATCTTTAATTTATATTAAATCTTTTAATATATCTTTTAAGATAACGACTTTATAGATTAGATTTAGTATAATTTTCTAAATATCTTATATATTTCTTTTAAAAGCGCGTTTAGCGTTAATAATTATATCTATAATAATAGAAATAATAATAATATTATTATTTAATATAAAGTAGAGTATTATTATACTCTATATTATATTATTAATAATAGTTACTATACTCGTCGCGCTTATTTATAGTTAATTCTAGAGAAATCTTTTTTATATTATATTTATATTAAATCTATCTTTATATTTAATTTTTTTAATTATATTATAAAATATTTTTATCTTTCTTCTCTTATACTTTTATAATTTATAGCGACTTTTATTCTTTTATTTTAATTTAATTATATTTTATTTTTTATCTTTTATCGCGAGCTATTACTACTTTATAATATATATAATAAACTTTATATTAAGATTAATATCTTTTATAATCTATAAAGATTAATTATTATTTATAAATAATAAATTCTTATTTATATTTTAATTAAAATTATAAAATTAAGATTATTATACTTAATTATTTTATTTTTTATTAGATATAGAGTTAGTTTTTCGCGTAACGCTATTCTTTTATATTAGCGTTCTAATAAATAGTAGAGCTTAATATTAGTCTTTATAATAATATTTATAAAACTATAATATATTAAATATAATACTTCTCTAGTATAACTTTAAAAGTAGTTTAAGAAGATCTTATATTATAATAATAAATAATAGAGCGAGTTAAATACTCTATAAAATCTCTAACTTTAAGAGTATAATTATATTTATTTAGAGTTATTTCTTATTTAAGAGATTATTTAGTATCTTAAAGATATTCTTTATATAAATATATATCTTCTCTAACTTATTTTTAATTCTAAATCTATTTACTTTAGCGCTAAAAAAGTATTTAAGAAGTAATTATAACTTTAAAGATTTTTTAATATTAGCTAATTAATTAATTAACTTTAATTTAAAATACTTATAAAGTCTTTACTTAGCTTATTATACTTTCTTAAATTTAAAAATAAATATATAATTTAGATTAAAGTTTAGCGCGTTTTAATTAAGATAAATATATTATATAGAAGTTAATTTAGAATTAAGCTTTATAATCTTTTACTTTATTAATATTATTAAAGTATTAGTTAAGATTTTTTTAGTCTTTAACTTTATTAATATAGTCGATACGTTAACTACGCTTTTTTTATTCTTATAAGACAATATAATACTAACTACGGTTTAGAAGAAGATTAGCTAATAATTTTAAATATATATAGTTCGCGAATAATATATATTAATATTCGAATAGAATTCTCTAATTAAGAGAATATCTAGATATATATTAGAAGACGATTTAAGATAAATATTATTTATAAATAATAATTATTAAGATTTAAATCTACTTTACTTATAAAGAAGAGATCTAGATAATTATTAATAAGTAATTTTAAGTATATAATATTTATAAATAATATATATTAATATTTAAATAAATTTTCTATATAGAGAAGAGATCTAGATAATTATTAATAAATAATTTAAGATAGTTATTATCTATAAATAAGATATATCTAGATCTAAATCTAAAAGTAAGATTTTATTTACTTTAAAATTATTAATTTTTTATTTAAAAATTAGCTAAAAGTTAGAAATATAAGTTTATATATTATTTACTAGTAATAATAAGTACTATTTAAGTACTAGAAGTAATAAAAGAAGAATATAAATAAAGTAAATAATATAGAAAAAAAAAGAATTAAAAGAATTAAAAATAAATTAAAATTTAAAAATAAGAGTATATTAAGAAAGCGCTAGTGCGTTTATTTACTTTTAATTTTTATTAGCTTAGCGTAATCTTATTTACGAATAATATTTAGCTAATAAGAGAAAAAGAGAATACTAGAAGTAAAAAAATAATATAAATATAAAAAATAATATAGAAAAATAAAGAATTAAAAGTTATAAATATATTAAAAAAGTATTAATATATATATTTATATTTATTCTCTTAGCGTAATCTTATCTATAGATAATATTTAGCTAATAGAGATTATATTAATAGNATTATATTATAATAAGTTAATAATTATAATAATTATTTCTAAACTATTAATATTAGTTTAAGAGAATTAATAATATTAATTTAAAAGAAATCTATAGTATCGCGATAAACTTATAAATATAGAGAATATAACTAAGTTAGAATTATCTTAATCTAAAAAATATAAATTTTATATTATAAAGAGTAAGCTAATTAATAACTACTTATTATATATTATTTATAGATAATATATAGTTAGCGAGTAAATATTATTTATAGATAATATAATATTAGCGAACTAAAGTCGTTTATAAATAATATATAATAGTTTATTAATATTAGTAAGTAAAATACTTTAAAATATAAGTAATATTATTATCTAGTATAAATACTTAATCTTAATAATATTCTTTATAGATATAATAGCTAGATATATTAAGATTATTATATTACTTAGTATTTACGAATTCTATATAGATTTTTTATTATAATTATATATATTATTAAAGTTAAAATAGCTATTTAAATCTATAGATAAAAAATTTAATAAATAGATATATAGTTTTAAGAGTATAAAAATATTAATATATATAACTTCGCGCTAGATACGATTTAGATCGTTTTAAATAAAGTTATAAAAAGTATTATAGATAAAGAAAAGCTAAAGTAAATACTATATATTATAAACGCGTAGCGTAATATTTTAATTTATTTAATTCTTAAAGCTCTCTATTTAACTTATATTAATAATTATCTTTATATAAGTAAGTAGAAGCTCGCGATAAATACTTAATAAAATATTATTTATTAGCTAGTCGCGATAGCTAAAGATTTTACTATTATAATAAAATAAGAAGTTATAAAAAAGTATAGATTAAAAGATAAAGTTAATAATAAACTAGTTAATAATATAAATAATAAGTAAGAGATACGTCTTACTAGAGTTAATAAGCTTAATAGCGTTATAAAGATCTATAGCGATAGCGAAAGTAATACGTAAAGCGTTAAAAATAAATTAGTTTTTATATTAATTAAGAATATTAATATAGTTTCTAGTCTAGATTTTAATTATATAGAAAAAGAGAATAAATTCTATAATAAGATTAATATTAAAGACTTAGTTAATAGTCTAATAAATAAGAATACCTTACTAAGTAAGAAAGAAGTTATAGAATAGAGTTAAAGTAGATACAAAGCGAGATTAATTATAATTATTAAGAGCGCCGAAGATAAGTAGTAACTTAGTAAGTAAAAGAATAAATAGATAAATAATTAATAATATAAAATTAAAGCTAGATTAGTTAATTAAATATAAAAAAAGTAACTATTTAGAGTATTATATATTAAAGATAGTTAGCTATATATCTAGATAAATACGCTAATAGAAGAATTAAAGCGTTAAAAAGTATTATAAAGTTTTAATTTATTCTTTATATTAAAGATTTAGTTACTCTAAATTTTAATAATCTTTTATACTTTAATTAAGTTATTATTTAGCTTCTTAAGTATTACGTAATTTATATTAATCTTATTATATAAGTAATTAATATTTTAAATTAGAAGCTACTTCTTTATTTTTATATTATAAAGTCTAGTCTTATACTATATAAGATTATCTTATAAGTTATTATTAATATAATATAGATTAAAGATCTTATAATTTTTCTTTTATAATAGTATTTTATTATACTTAATCTTTTTCTTTAAATATTTAATATAATATTAGAGTTTACTAAGACTAGTCTTATTACTACGCTATTTAATAGATTAGTAACTCGATAATTAGTATACTTTTAAGATAAAGATTTTATTAAATATTCGAAGTAATAAAGCTAATATTTAATAATTAAATTATTAAGAGTACTTATTAACTCTTTTTTATTATAATATAACTTAGTATTTAACTTCTATAATACTAGAATTATTAAGCTAAGTAATATAAAAGTTAGTATAAGATTATCTTATAAGTCTTTATTAATATAATATAGATTAAAGATCTTATAGTTCTTTTTTTATAATAATACTTTATTATACTTAATCTTCTTCTTTAAATATTTAATATAATATTAAAGTTCGCTAAGACTAGCTATATTACTACGCTATTTAATAAGTTAGTAATTTAATAATTAATATATTTTTAACTTAAGAAATATAAATTCTATATTATAAAAAGTAAGTTAACTAATAACTACTTACTATATATTATTTATAAATAATATAACGTTAGCGAATAAATATTATCTATAAATAATATATAATAGTTTATTAATATTAGCGAGTAAAATATTATAAAAGATATAAACTTTAAGTTATTCGCGAATAATATTTAATTAAATAAGAAGATACTAAAAATATATTCTTTATAGATAACTTATAATATATTATTAAAGATAGAGAGATTTAATATAACTATTTAATTATACTTTATAAATACTTTTAATTAAAGAGATAATAAGTTTTATTAGATTTAGCTAAAGTCTCTAGATTTACTAAATAATAAGAATAACTTAATAATAATATTATAATAACTTTATAGTATATAATAATATATCTAATAATTTATAAGCTTAATAATACTTTAAATTTATAGAAAATTCTATATTATCTCTTAACGTATACGTAATAAGTAGTTCGTAAATAATATATATTAAGTAGAAGTATTAATAAATAGATAGAATAATATTACTACGTATAGAGATACTTAAAATAAATTATATAATAAGAACTCTAATAATAAAGTTAATAATAATTACGCGTTAAAATAAATTAAGTAGTTTATTAAGCGAGCTTATATTATTTATTTTATATTAGAGTAGAGTAAGTACTAAGGGAATAGACTATATTATTAATAGATTATATATATTACTAGAATAGCGTATAGTTTCTTATTTTAATTAAGTAATCTTAATTATCTACTTCTTTTATTAATAAGTAATAGATTTTTTCTTTATATATATATAGAATTTCTCTAATATTTATATAATTATAATCGCGCGTTATAGATTTATTAGTATATTTATTCTACTTTTATTTTATACTTTCTTTAAATAAGTAAAAAGGATCTAATAGAGATATAAAGAAGATTAGATAATTAGTAAAATAAAAGATAAGTCCTTTAATATATATCTTAATTAAGAAGATTAGAATAGAGAATAGTACTAGATAGCGCGCTCTATAATAAGATTAATACTAATAGAAGATAATTTAGAAAGAGACTAATCTAATAATAATAATAATAAATAATAATACTTATTAATATAAAAGATATTTATAAATAGTAATACTTATTAATATAGTTAGTTATAGACTTAAAAAGATATATTTATAATATTATTAATATAAGAGTTTATTATTATAGAATTATTAAAAAATAATATTTTAATATAGATAGTTATAATAAATATTATTTATTAATTAATATAATAATTACGACTTAATAAGACTTAAGAATTAATAAAAGACTTATTTAATTAAGAGCGCTATATAAGCGAAACTTATATATTTATTAGTAAGTATAATTTTATATAAGTTAATAAAATTTTAGTTAGAGCTTTAATTAATATTTTATATTAAGATATACTTAACGCTTAAGTAATCGTTAAAGTATAATATAATATAGTAATAATATAAAGATAATTATAAAGAGATAGATAGAGTATTAATAATTAAGAAAATTATATATAAATTTATTTATTTACTATTATTATTTAAAGTATAATATTATTTATAAATAATAATTATCTATATTAATCGATTACTTAATACGCTAGTAGCTTTAAGTTATAGCTAATAAATATAAGTTTTTATAATAACGCGCGAAATTAAGAATTTTAGTATTACGTATTATTATAAAGATTTATTATTATTAGCTCTACGAACTTTAAGTAGTTATAACTCGTATTTTAGAATATTATAATTATAATAATATTAGTAATTAACGATAGCGACCTCTATCTTATATAAATAAAAATAGATATAAAAAAATAGAAAAGATTATCTTCTTTACTAATATTCTTTTTATAATTTTATTCTTTACTAGAAAAAAAATAAGTTAAAAAAGAAATAAGATATATTAATAATAGCTATAAGCTAAAAAGTTCTATTCGCTTAAAATTCTTAATATTCTACTCTAATTCTAACTCTATCTATCTTATAATTAAAAGAAGATATAAACTAGAAAGTAAGTAATTCTAGTTATTATTCTAGTTAGCGTTATATTAAGACTATTAAGTAATAATAATATAAGAGATTTATTATTATTAGAAAAGTATTAATTTACTATATTAATAGCTACTATTTTAATATCTTATTTAAGAAATTATAAATAATATTAGTAAACTCGAAGAAAGAGTTAGAATTTAGATATTAATATTAAAAGTACTATAAAAGATAATAAAGATATTTATTATTAATATATTTAAAGATAAGTAATTAGTATTCTAAAATTAAGTAAGATCTAATATTTAAAAATAGATATTAATCTTTTAACGATTTATAATAAATATATAACTATCTAGAAAAAGAATATAAAACTCTAAAAATAATTAATATATTCTAATATAATTAAGAAGAATAGATATAGTAGACTCTAAATATATTTAGAGAAAGAGAAGAGAGAGATAAAAAGAAGTTAATATATATAATATAATATAGAAGAGTTATATTAAGTACTAAATAATAAGATTATAGTTAATTTAATTTAAGTTTATATATATTAAGTTCTACTTATAAAGTTATATAAGTAATATTAAGTCGAGCTTATAAAAAACTACTTCTAGTAATAATTCTAATTAATATAAATTTAAGTTAGAATATTTCTTTAAGTTTTACTTTATACGAAATATCTTAGTTTAAAATAATATAGAATATCTTATAATTATTCTATACTATAGAACTATATCGCTAATATTCTATATTATAGAACTATATCGCTAATATTTTATATTATTCTATAGAGTATAGAATTTAAAGGCCTCGTTCTATATCGTACTATAATACGATATATAAAGATAATATTCTATATCTTTCTATATCTTTTCGACCAGTATAAGAGTTCGTTATTATAGAATTATTAGAAGATAGTATTTTAATATAAATAATTATAATAAACGCTATCTATTAATTAATATAGTAAATAGCTTAATAAGACTTAAGAATTAATAGAAGACTTATTTAATTAAGAGCGCTACGCGAGCGAGACTTATATATTTATTAGTAAGTATAATTT
Source organism: Parmelia sp. 050094 (assembly GCA_018257885.1). Lineage (NCBI taxonomy): Eukaryota > Fungi > Ascomycota > Lecanoromycetes > Lecanorales > Parmeliaceae > Parmelia > Parmelia sp. 050094. Next base: position 69,998 of record JAEUBB010000095.1, on the reverse strand, counting down.
TATATAAGCTAGTAGAATTTCGATTAAGACTTTAATTAATATTTTATATTAAGATATACTTAATACTTAAGTAATTATTAAAGTATAATACGATATAATAATAATATAAAGGCGGTTATAAAAAAATAAATAAAGTATTAATAATTAAGAGAGTTATATATAAATTTATTTATTTACTATTATTATTTAGAGTATAACGTTATTTATAAATAATAATTATATATATTAGCTAATTACTTAATACGTCGATAACTTAAAGTTATAGCTAATAAATATAGATTTTTATAATAACGCGTAAAACTAAAAATTTTAATATTACGTATTATTATAAAGATTTATTATTATTAGCTCTATAAACTTTAAGTAGTTATAGCTTATATTTTAAAGTATCGTAATTATAACGATATTAGTAATTAATAATAACGATCTCTATCTTATATAAATAAAGATAAATATAAAAAAATAGAAAAGATTATCTTTTTTATTAATATTCTTTTTATAATTTTACTATTTATAAGGAAAAAAATAAGTTAAAGAGAAGATAAAGTATATTAATAATAGCTATAAATAAAAAAGTTCTACTTATCTAAAATTCTTAATATTCTACTTTAATTCTAACTCTATCCGCTCTATAATTAGGTCTATTCTAGTAGTACTACTTAGCGAGGTAACGGGGTACCTTCGTTATCCTATTAAGAATATCCTCTTCTAATCCGCCCTACCTCTACTCCCCCCCCGCCCCGACCTGGAGCGAGGGGATACACCCTAAAGCCCACCCTACCCTGTCTCGTTGCGCAGCGCAATTTGGACCGGTCCAGGCCTCTAGACTATCGGGCGCTTTGACTTAGGCTACGAGCATCTCCGAAGCCGAGAATAGATACTAGTCTCTATAAATCTAGAACTACGAGCCGCTAAATGCTAGATTCTAGCTCCAGTTACACACGGAATCACACGGACACACACACTATCATCTTCGGGGATCCTACCTTCAAAGATGTCGATATTATGGTCACCATGCTAGCTTTAAAGCTAGCGATGTTATGATTACCATGTTGCTCCAATTACCCCTCTCTTCTCCTGGCATAAAAAGGCTACCTTTCATCTCATTCTCTAACCCATTCCATCTGTTGCTTCTCAAGACATCTATACCCTTTGCCTTCCTCTCTGTCAACAAACCCACTTCCTCTCCACCGCAACTCTCGTCTTCTCAACTCTCGTCTTCTCAACTCTGCTACAATGCATCTCCTAAAAATTCTTGTCGCCATTGTCATGGGTGTTGGAGCAGCGGTCGCTCATAAGCCCATCACTGTTCAACCCACCGGTGGTGTGTCAAAACTTACTCTTAGATCAAATGCCCGTAATCCTCATGACTGTCCCCATCTAACAACATCAACAGTCGTTGAAGGCATCACCCTCTGCGACGGCCAAGGTGAGACCCTCGAGGTCCGCATCACAGATTGCACTACCCTGCCATGCCAAATCCAACTCGGATCAACTTATGACCTGGAAGTCGATTTCGTACCTGCCAAAACTCACACCACGTTGGACGTTACGATTAGCGTCATCCACGGTGGTCAGGAAAATCAAATATGGCATGAAACATTACCGGCTGAAGTGAACTCTGGTGAATCGTATACTATGGCATACCCATGGGCCGCTTCCGGGGATCTTGCAACAGGGACCCTCATTGCCCTCAAAGTACAGATTGCAGGCGATAGGGTAACCGAGGTCTGCGGGTTGCTCACAGCGCAGTTTTCTGATGCCAGCAGTAAATTGGTCGCGCAAGGAGCGGAAGTCTAAGTGGAATGATAGGGAGGATGAGGCAGACATGTGGGCCTGCATCTTGAATGGAGAGCGAGTTGAGCGGTGCACTGGTGAAGGAATTGCAAATTGCTTTCTTTCTAACTAGTGCAAAGTGACCTGTTAGTAGAAATCTAGGTGAGCGGTTTCAACAACCTAGCTAAGCAGAGGCTTTAAGTAGGGTTTTAACAACCTAGCTACGAATATAAAGATACTCTCGTCTACTTACATAATATTAATAGAGTTAGTACTAATCTTATGAAGAAGTAAATAAGAAAAGAAAAGAAAAAAGTTCAAGATTGCGGGGGAAATAAAACCCAGCGTTACCGCTGGCGCTAATGCACGACGAGCTCCGTCTAACTGGTAATCCCTTTAGATGTATCTCATTAGTGCGCCCAACGCTAGGATTAGTAGGCCTATCTAGGTGCAGAAGGCGATCGATAGGCCGCAAACCTACACCAGCGCCGAGAAACTCCGACGCCCATGCGGCACAACCTAGAGTGCACAAAGGCTAGATACAGATTCAGGTAGGCAACAAAATAACGCTCTGGCCCTGAAAGAAAATGCATCGAAATAAGACCCACTAAATCCACATTTTCACTACAGAGGGAGCTGTCCCGGCTATCTCTCCGGCGGAAAGGAAGAAGAGAGACATTAGAAGGGGGCAAGGGGGTACAAAAGTAGAGCCAAAGTGGAAAAACGGACGAGGGGAGACAAAAGAACAAACGCCGGTGAGGGAAAAAAGAGCGCGAGAAGGGGAGAAAATAAAGAGAAAAGAGAAAAGAAGGATAAGGAATACTGACTTAATTATCTAATTACAATGTCCCGTTGAGATATCAGAATGTTTATACATTCGTAAACGCAGCAAATATTTACAAATACACTCAATCTCTCTAAATCTCATCGGTACCTCTTTCCTTCCCTCACATCACCCTTTGCTTTTTCCCTTCTCTTGCTTTTCTTTTCTCCCTTCCTAGCCCACGCTCAATTCAAGTACCAGACATGTACAAATTCAGCAGGGCACTCCCGCCACAAAACTCCTTACTGTTCCCTGTACACAGCATATTGCAGCTACTTTCGCTCGTCGTCGCAGCCGCGGTGGGCAAACTGTTCGCGCAGTAGCATTCCCGTGCGTACTCGACGCCCGCGTACTTCATACTCGAAGCCTGGCAGAACCCGACGCACGACTCAACTGTCATACTTGTCGCATTCGTATATGATGGACCGGTCAAAAGGCGCCCGTTGGTCACTTCTTTATAGCAACCCTGCTCGACGTAGGACCCGGCCTGCTTAACGGTCGTCGGCGGCTGATACGTCGTCAAGTTGTATAAGCTTAGCAAGTTGGCGTTGCCGCAGATTTCGCTCGCGTTGCCGGCGCAAGGCTGCGAGCAGCCGGATTTGCCGATCGCGGCGTTGTTTACGAGACCGGAGCCGCAGAAGCATTCGGTACCGTACTCGAGGCCGGCGAGGTTGAAGTTTTTGGTGGAGCAGTAGGATTGACAGGATTCGATGGTCATACCCGAGCTGCTTGAGTAGGAGGCGCCGGAAAGGGAACGTGCGGATACGGAGTCGTTAGCGCAGCCGAGGTAGGACCACCCAGTTGAGGAGAGCTCGCCCGCGGTGGGGGTATGCAGAGACGGGGCAGTGGAAGAAGACGTTGTGGAGACTTTGGTGGATGCTGTTGAAGACTGAATTGAGGAGATGGTAGATGCGCCATTTGCGGAGTTCGAGGTTGAAGTCAATATGGCAGAGGATGATAGGCTGGATGATGGCGTGAGAGACGAGGTTTTGCTAGAAGATGTGAAAAAGGTTGATAATGTCGTAGAAGGGGCTACTGAAAAGGTTGCCGAGCTTGAAGATGGCACGCTAGACGACATCGTGCCAGACGACATCATGCTAGACGACATCGTACTAGAAACCATAACGGAGGATGATGACAAGGCGGATGCTGGCGCAGTTGTAGGTGATATACTGGATGTGATGGCGCTCGAGATTGATGTGGTGAATGAAATTATGCTCGACGGAGAGAGGGAGGAGGACAGCAGGGTGGAAGAGAGCGTAGATAGCTGCGCTGAGGATGATACTGTGGGAGGTACGGAAGAAGATATGCTGGTGGACCGTACTCCGATAGAAGACATTGTGCTGGATGAAACTATGCCAGAAGTTGAAATGGCGGACGAGGCCGTGGATGCTAGGTTGCTCGATGCGGAAATGGAGCTCATGATGGACGATGAAAGTGATGTCGAAGATGGCATGATCGATGACGGTATGCTGGAGGATGATACCGAAATTGTAGCGATACTGCTGCTAGTAGAGATGGTGCCAGAAGTTGAAACGGCGGACGAAGCTCCAGAAGCTGTACTCTTTATTGCCGTAGCAGAGCTTACGACGGACGATGAGACTGGCAACGAAGATGATATAGTTGAGGACACTGAAGGCGATCCAGAGGTTGCAGCTACATTATTTGTTAAGATTGTGCCCGAAGTCGGAATAGTGGACGAAGCGGTGGAAGCCACACTGCTTGGATTAATAGCAGAGCTTAGAACAGAGGATGCTGTTGTCGATGAGGATGATACAGAGCTGAAGGAAGCCAACGATGATGCTCCACTAGATGATGATAAGACGGACGAAAGCGTTGAAGAGCCTGTTTTCGCGGACAATGGTGTTGAAGTTGCAGATCCAGTCAAGATGGTCGAGGAGGCAGAAACTGGCCCAATTGACGAGACAGTAGTCATAGTTGATGCAGCGGAAGATGCCGTGAGTCGACTGGCGCTCGCCTGAATTTGATACATATCCAGTCGCCAGCTACCTCCACAATACTCCAATTTGTTGCCTGGACATACTACATTGCAGTCAGCCAACGCTTGTACGCCACTGCCGACATTAGGAGTCGTTCCGCAATAGCTAAGTATTCGTCAGCAGGTTCCTTTTCCCGTTATTCCCAGATACAGAATTGCATACCATTCCTGTCCATACTCGATCCCCATCCACGCATAGCCGGCGCACTGAGCAGCACACAGCTCGACGGTCATACCTGTGGAGTTGAAATAGGCTTGGCCACTGAGAGTACGAGTGTTGCTGTTCTGTTGTGTATCGTTCCAGCAGCCTTGATAAGCGTAGTTACCGACGGTCTGGACGTGGGCAGGTGCTGTGGGTGTGACTGTAACAGATGATGTCGAGGACATGGAAGAGGCTGAAGAGACAATGGACAATGATGAAGCAGCTGTGGAAGAAGCCGTGATGCTGGTAGAGATGGTGCTACTAGCTGATGTGGTAGCAGTCGAAGAGATGCCGAATGTAGAAGACACTAGAGAGTTTGAGGAAGACGCTGAAGGAACTGTAGAAGCTGACGAAATGGTAGAAACTGATGATGCTGTTATGCTGGATGTTTTACCAATGTTGCCAGAGGAGGTACTGAGCGTTGATAACACAGTAGAGCCTGAGGGAACCGACAAGGAAGTAACAGACGTCGAAGGAACAGTAGAACCTGAAGAAGTCATACTGCTGGATGATGTAGCGATGACAGAAGATGCACCAAGGTTTGACGAAGTACCAAGCAGCGACGTTGCAGTTGAGCCCGACGAAATCGCCGTGGAGATGGCGGATGCTGACGATGAAGTAGTACGCGAAGAAATGATGATGCTGGATGACGAAAGGGTCCCAGAAGATGCACTGGCGTATGACGAGGTACCGAGCGTTGATGCAGTAGATCCTGATGAAGAAAATGAGGAGATGACGGTCGCTGATGAAATGGTCGAACCTAAAGAAACCGTAATGCTGGATGATGTAACAATGCTTGAGGAAGCACTAAGCGACAACGACGCAGTAGAGCCTGACGAAATGGCCGAAGACATGATTGAGCCTGATGATGAAGCAGAAGTTGGAACACCAGTAGAGCCTGACGAGATAGCCGAAGACATGATTGAGCCTGATGATGAAGCAGAAGTTGGAGCACCAGTAGAGCCTGACGAGATAGCCGAGGACACGATTGAGCCTAATGAAGCAGAAATTGGAGCACTAGTAGAGCCTGACGAGATGACCGAGGAGATCATTGACCCTGATGATGAAACAGAACTTGGAGCGCCAGTAGTGCTGGACGAAATGGCCGAAGAGGTAATAGCCACAGTGCTGTATACGTTCAGTCGATTCGGGCCACCACAATACTCCGTTGCGTTTCCACTACAGAGCATGTTACAGCCTGTAACATCTGGAGTACTTCCAGCCACAACGGTCGATCCTGAAAGGATAGCGTTACCACAATAGCATTCGGATCCATACTCAACACCAAAGTACGTGAAACCAGTGCATCCCAAGGCGCATTGTTCGATGGTGTTCTGACTTGCGACCCCTGGGTTTGAAAGACCAGTCAATGCTCTCGAGGTAACACTGTCACTATAGCAGCCCAAGTAGGAGAAGCCAGTGCCCTTTTGTACTGTGATGGGGCCGGTCGGTGTGGGTGCTGTGGAGGAAGAGCTCACTGTCACTGTGGAAGAACCCACTGTCGCTGTGGAAAAGCTTGACGTGATGCTAGAGGTCCCTTGCAACGCCGAGCTAGTGACAGTCGGAACAGCCGAGGATGCAGAAGCGAGGGAAGAATTGTACTGATAAGTATTCATCCGATTTGGACCCCCGCAGTATTCGCCAGCATTGCCATTGCAAGTCATCCCACACATGTTCTGAGACGGGTCGCTTCCACCAGATGCCAGAGCCGAACCTCCCTGCAATGTATTTCCGCAGTAACATTCGTTGGAATATTCGACGCCGAAATACGTGAACCCAGCGCAAGCAGCGGCACAAAGCTCAACTGTCAGGCCACCAGCAACTGGATTTGCAAGACCCGTGAGGGCGCGGTTAACGGTGCTGTCCGTATAGCAGCCAAGATAACCATACGCACCCGCGGACGGTACAACGGATGGTGCACCAGGTGTTGGTGTTGGACTAGTCGCAGCAGTGGACGTTGTCGTTGTCGGTGTCGATAAAACACCATTTAGCTGATACATATCAAGCCTGCTTGGGCCGCCGCAGTACTCCGATACGTTACCACCACAAAGCATTGAGCAACCGTTGACGGTGATATCTGAACTAGGCTGATTGACGGAGCCAGCGTTGATCTTGTTGCCGCAGTAGCATTCATTAGAGTATTCAACGCCAAAGTAGTTGTATCCTTGACAGGAAGCGCTACAGCTTTCGATCGTGTTACCAGCAGATGGAATTGGCGGAGCCAGCCCAGATAATGCGCGGCCGGCTGTAGCTTCGGAGTAACAGCCGATGTAGTTGAAATTTCCAGTACTATTGACAGTAATAGGGCCGCCGGTAGGTGCCAAGTCGGTTCCTGGGGTGTAGCGAGATGCGTCATAGTATACACTTAGGTAACCGCCGTTACCACCGCAAGTCTGAGTAGCATCACCGGCACAGGAATATGTACAGTGGACCTCATCGGTTTTGTAAAGGCTGGGTGGTGGTGTGTTTCCGGCGTAACATTCCGATTGATACTCCGTACCAGCAAATATATACTTCTTTGACAGAGCCACCGTTTGGCAAAGATCGTTGGTATTTGAGCTGTTGGCATATGGCTGGGTGGGGAGTAAGTGTCCCGCGGGGGCGTTGTCATGGTAGCAGCCGAGGTACGAATAGATAGGCGAGCCTGAGGAGTTGGTCGGTCCTACTACCCTGCTCACAACTTTACCCTGTATCTGTACGACATGCACACCAAAGGTCAAATCATCTGTGTTCAAAGTCCAACTATTTGAGAATTCCTGATCGGGATTGTTCGGGGCCTCATCGCTAGTGGCAAACACGACGGTGCCGTAGGCACATTCATTGACGGGAATCTCCTGCGACTCGTGCAAATCGGTAGGATCATCCAGTATAAAGACGCCATTAGGAGGCTTGCTTTTAGTGATTTCCAGTACGGAGCCACCGTCGTTGCATATGCGGATTTGCAACGAGGGGGATGTCCCCGGAGCGACATCGCCAAAGTCCATAAGAAGATTGCCTTGCGGCAACCAGCCGCCTTCACCGTTACTGATGGAGAAGTTAGCGACGGGTGCCGTAGAAGCGGAACCTTCCAAGATGATGTTTTTGGTTCCTCCAGTGCTCCAAACGCTGAAGAAGGATGCATAATTGCCAGTTCCGTTGACAGGAGTAAAGGTCGAGTCGACCGATATTTGTTTCCCTCCAGCAATGACTGTGCCATGAGGGGGGAGATCGCGTGCAGAAAAACCAAGACCTAAATCTTGCGTAACGCCGCCAAACGTGGTATTAGTCCAGTCTACGTCGTCGTCATCCAAGTCGTCACTGGTATATGCATAGCCAAGGATGGTGAGAGGGCTTAGTCCTGCGTTAGTTATGGTGAAAGTAAGGGAGTTGCTAGGAACATCATCAGGATAGTCCAAAAGGACGAGTCCGCTGTAGTCGACTAGAGTTGGAGCGATCACGAGGAAAGCGTCATGAGACACCTCTGTGCCAGTCAAGCTGATGGGAAGCGCTGTCGAATATCCTCCCACACCGTTGAGAGTGTTGATAGTCAACGCAGTGCTTTTGACACCGGGCGAAACGCTACCGTATGAAGCATTCGCAGTGTCTCCGTTTTGTATCGTTGTAAGGTTCCAGGTAACAGGAAAGCTAAACGTGGCGCCTTTTACGAGTGCTCCTTGAGGTAAATCTGCAGCGTTCACGGAAAAGGTCGGATCGCCGGTTGTGACGCTCGTTACGCGTGTGATGGCAATGAGAGCCTTGCAGGTAATTGTCTCTATCTGGCTACTCCCGAGAGCAACGCTTCCAAAGTCAACTGGCGAAGAACAGTTTAGAGGTAGATTGACGGGGGAACCTAAGCAGTAAAGTGTCCCTGAAGAATCCGTGACATAAAGGCGAGTGTCTCCGAAAGCTGGGCGCTGGAACTTGTTCGCTCCGTTTATTTGCGGCAACTTTATCCTTTTCATCGTTCCGTCCGAGGCAGGTACAGCGTACCACGCGCGCAATCCAGCATCAGGATCACACATCCACAAGATGGCTGTGCCAGCTTTGCCTTGATAGGTGGTGACTGTTGGGATGCCGGTGCCGACGCGACCAGCAGAGTTTTCAGGAGTAGCACCAACTTGGGTAAACAGTGGAGCGCCGTTGTTGTCAGAGCCAAGCTTGTATGCATACGTGGGGTAGCCAACCGGAGTGAAGTAAATGTAGCCACCTTCAAGTGGATAGGAAGCTCCACCCCCAAAAACAGCCTTGTTCGTGGTGATTGTCTGAATTATGCCATCCGTTCCACCTGGGCCATTTCTATAACCGCCCATATTGTTAACATTGACAATGTAGACCTTGCCATTTTTGCCAGCCGTTACACCCATTTTGGAGACACCGGTACCTTTGAAAACCGTAGGATCAAGAAGCGCCAGACCACTAGAGCCAAGGTCCTGATCACCGCCGTCCAGATTTATGTAGTCATACGGCTGAAAGTAGTCGGTTAGATGTAGCTTGCCGCCATTCCCGATGTTGAGATTGACCTGAATGTCGATTAGAGCCTCTGATTTGCAAGTCTAGGCAAGGATGCTTACAACTGCTTCCCCTAACGTTTGGCAGCCACTCTTTCCCGAAGCTGATTTATCGTTGTTTTCATGACCAACACCATTCCCAGAGACGAAGAATATGCGCTGACCGTCGGTCGACAGAGCCATGCCGCTCTGCCAGATGCCACCTTGACCTCCGCCCGCGAGTTGATCCCACTGGTTGGTCTGAGGAGCCAAAGGTCCAGCTTCAACAGCAAAGTTAGTCACAACCTGCTGTGAGTTGACATCAACGCCAACGACTTGACCGGTGTAGTTGAACAAATCACAGTGACCTCCGAAAGCGCCGTAGACGACAGAGCCAACCATTGTCAAAGATGGTCGCTGCAAGACAGTGCCACCGATAAAGTATTTGCGCGGATCATTGTCGGCAGGAACGCCGTCGACCAGGAGAGGTGGAAACGTGTCCGCCAGTGTGTTGATGTCAACGCCATGGAAATAGTAGACTCCGTTGTAGGCACCTGTATCTCCGGCGTATCGATAATTCGAGATATAAGTCTTCGAAAAAAAGTATACAATGTCGCTCGAAGTATCTATCACTGGAGTACCGATGATGCCGATGTAATTTGGGATATCAGTGCAAGGCATGTCGGACTGCAGAAATGGCTTATGCACCTGTCGAGAGTTGATGAGATCGCCAGTCTTTGCGTTCAAGGTCCGAATCCAATTCTGCGAGGATGCTAAAAAAACAACTTGGCTTCCACCGGCATTAGGTGTATAGACCAAGGGCTTTGCGTAAAACTGTGATAGCTAATTCAGTAACTGGCTCCATGGTAGACACGTCTTCTCGGCTTATTTACCTGTTCTTGGTAGTTGAAAGGAATCTTCCATAGCAACCCAAACTGGGCGCTATCAACGACAGCGGGATCCATGTTGTGATTTGGTAGATAGCCTGACTGCGCTGCATCTGCATCTTGAGGGGTATCTGTGGAGGCAAAGCCAGACACCCGCCGAGCCATCACCAACCCTGAAATGATAAGCCATCGTGAAATTAACATAATGAATGTGATCAGCTGTGCGTAGCTTGTCGGTCGAAAACACACAAGACGCAAATGGAAAAAGGAATGTGCAGCTGGGTTTTTGCTGATATTGGTGGGGCTTGAAGGGAGTATATATCAATCAACCCTTGCACGATGTACTCATACCGCCTGTCCAAGAAAGATGTTCTGTCAAAATCTCCTCCGAATTTGGAAGGCACTGCCATGGGCTCATGGTCGAGGCTGCAGCCCTTTGTTTCTTGGAATGATCAAGAACTGGAGTCCAGTAACTACATTTCGGCATCTTGACAGCTTTGGAACACGCCACAGAGTATGTGGAAGTTATTGATGAGCCGAATCTGGGCCAGAATACCGTTATGTTGGCCAACTACGGGACCTGTGGGCTTGAGCACCATGGCCACGCGGACGGGCCGTTTGACAGATCGCTGGTTCATCAGTTCTTGGTAATAGGTGGAAATGGTCCGATGTCTAGCTGTCCTTGTTGGTAGATTTACCTTACCATGATTGATACGTTTAGAGGCAGACAGCGCTAAAGATGGTTAGCCCAGGAAATCATCCTTACTCCGGAAATGACCAGCAAAAGAAATAGGCTCACCTAAGCGGACTTACAATCAAATTTCCTCTTATAGCTGTCAGTCAGTCAGAGGGAAATCTGGACCCTTCTCGGCCATCAGCTGTACACTTTCCTGGTGGCATTGGATTGATATTTCCCCGTCCGAGCGTAGCAACTTGTATGCGTTTAGTAGTGAACGTTGCATCTCTCGTACGGAAGAAATGTCGGGAGATTACAAACAACCCTTTTTTGATATACTCTTCTCGTGATGGCCAGATATAAGTGGCCCGACAGCCTCGTGCCCCAAGGAAAAGGTCTGTAAGGGCTGTCACATAGGGATTGACCTACACAAGCGTACATACGCCACAGTTCCATACTGTCAGATTTGGGTCGCGTGCTCTACAACGGCAGTTCAATTACCGTTGAGGATTGTAGGCGTGAGTAATACTCACGCTTGCTCAAGATTCCTGAGATCAAGAGGATTACCCAGAGCAGAAACGCCGAGAGTCCCAAGTAGCCAAGCCAATAGTGCGGGGACTTCGGGTCGCCCCCTCGCCCCGGCACAAATTCTAGACACCACTCACACTAAAAAGCAACCCCAGAAAAAGAAATTGAAATTTTTAAATGAAAATGATTGGTGTGTTTTTTTTTCCCCTTCTAATTAACACTAGGGCTATCAGTTACTCAGGGGTTCTCGTATCCAAGTGTTACGGGTCTGCGCAGATCGGAACCCAAAGTCAACGGCTAGCAAGACTGGCGGGTATGGCCATTGGCCGGAGGCCGCGGCAGCCTTTTTTATTGAGCTGTATCCGATATGTGGGCAGATGCGGCTCAACCCTCGCATGAGCAGAGCACGACACACTACTGTGTATGAGATAGGAGAACCCTTCCGACTCAGGCTGCCAAGAGATGAGTCACTGTCCCTCGGCCTCCGTTTGCCTTGCATCGGGACGATTCGCTCAAGCCACGTCCGTCATGGATCCTGATCCAAGTCGATGATTGCCATCTCAAGACGTCGCTTCCACATGACCTGCCAAAGTAGGAAGCAAAAATACCATTGTGGACATAGAGTGTCTACATAGGGTGCCTGTAAAGAAGGAAAGAGAAGATTGGGGGCTATGGGGGTTGGTCCGGAACCGATCGGATATCTCCGCAAGCCCCGGAAACAGGGGAGTCTCATCTCACGGTCAGCACTAAACTCGTGGGCTTTCCAAGTTACCTTTTCTGTCTTTGATTGATAATGAGAGTGGCTTGCTTTCTATTTTATGACAGACCACTCTCCCCAGCCACTTACAGTGTTTCAAGGCCGTTTTAGAGACAAAATGCCTTTTCGAAGACATGAGGATGCCTTTTTGAATATTTCCATTGCATAAATCTTTGGCCGTCTTGAAGACTACAGAGTTCGCGACCAAACAAAGGGGTTTCTAGTAGTAGGAATTATTTATGTGGTCGTGGAACAAAATATCATAAAAAAATCGAGGATGACTTGTGGTGTGCTTTTGTTTTTCCTCAGCTTGCTACTACAAGTACGCCTCTCGTAATCAGATATTCAAATTACCTCTCCGCTTGGTCAACCACTTTTTTCGGGCCTTGACCTATGAACAAGCGCTCGAGATGGTTCTTCTATGTCACTCTCGCTCTTCGAAGATTGGGAAGGCTACTTCTATTGACACAACAGCAGTAAAAGCGATTTGTGGTGCGATGGGAGGATTGATTCCTCTGCAGCGGCGCACAGCGCTACTCTTTCATAATACCCCATTCACTGATCCATCTTCCCAGTTGTTAGTCATAAATAATGCATTGGGACTCTCAAAGGACTCATGACCATTTATGCGCAATTCTGTCAACTCAGCTTAGGAATTGCGAACGTGGTTTCTATTAGCAAGTCACTCTTGCAGTTTCGAGGCAAATATTCCAGGCTTCTAGTCCTTGTGCCATTTCATTCGCCCTATTATCTAATCAAGACACTTCTACGGGCAAAGTTGACGCATTGGTCTGGCCAACTGACAGCTCTGGAGAGAAAGGAGGCTTCTCAGGATCCGGCACTGCGGTGCATCCTTGATCCACGACTAGGATTCTCGTTAGCACACCACCAATCTACCATTCGATCACAAGTCACTCACGCGCGGCATAAAGACCGTAGTTGTTAGGATTTCTTATGGACGGGGACCCACTAAGCACGATACAATCATTCCAGTCCAAAGATTCGCGGGGAGTACTGCTTCTACTAAGGCTTGATCTTCCGAGGTAGAGACGGATCATCGCGTAAAAGAGGGTATACACCTGATAATCCAGATAAAAGGCGTGCATATTACCACGGAAGCGGTCGTCTTGAACTCGTGGGCAATTTCTTCCAGTTGGTGCTAATCCCCTTTTCGGCGGTTCCACCGGCAGGTGGAAAAAGTTTGGGCATATGAACGTATAGACAGTGCCTTCTGCATAGAATGCCGTCGGGAATGCTTTCCCATATGTATCGGAACACCGCTCCCATGGATCAAATTGCAGGTCCAAATAGCTGTAGAGCTCTCGAGAAGCAGGAGTCGCACAGGCGAACCGTGGTAGGCTTGGCTCGTAAAGTGATGGTCGCAAATTAATGGAAGCACGATAATTATAGATCGACAAAAGATACCGCTCGACCGGAACCTTATATTCATTGGTCTTGAACATAGCCTGAAAAGCAAGGATCTGGACGCCGGCACCAGTGATGCGCGCAGCGTGATTTGCGAGGCGATTGACAGCAGTTAGTGCAAGCCTGACGTCGGATGTGCGATCTCCACAGTACTCGATCTGTATAGGGTGAGGGTCAGAAAAATTTGATGCCATCGTCAGGGTCTGATTCGTCAACAGAAGGGATAGAGGCGAGGGATCCGCTGGTAGAAGTCAGCATTGATTGACTTGGGAAAGCAGTAATCGTCAAACTACCGAGAATTCCAGACGTGACAGGAAGTGCGGAGGCATAGCAAGTCATTGCTATCAAGCATCGCAGAGCAACACCAGCTGATGCCATGCCAAAGACCGAGATCATGCAAGATAGTAGTGGAATGAGTGTGTGCAAGCTTTGTTGAATCGTGGCTCAATATTGGCTCGAGGAGTTTGTGCAAAAGACAAAGGAGAGCCTTGCAAGTTTACATATACGAATTAGATGATCGACGGCACGGCAGCTCACCCGAACAGGCGCTGAGAACACAAAACGGAATTCAGCTAGCTGACCAAAACTGCCTACGTACTCTGAGACTAGGCGATGCGAATGCTAGCCATACAGTACCGGGAGAAGATGAAACTTCCGAGCCCAGACATGTTAGCACTCGCAAAATTTATAAGTCGAAACAAGACTACGAGACCAGGTTTTCCGCTGGATGAATGAATTGCGTCCCTAAAATGAAGATAATCATGCCCCGTACTCAGCCTCATTCCTTCCGACGACCCTGCGCTTGTCGCTTACACACGTTGCCTGTCCAATTTCGCTAAAACGGAAAAATGATACTTCCTTCCAAATAAGACCTACTCTATACTAGTACATGCTATGGAAATCAATTGTCCGCGTCGATGGTAGGCACCGCTCAATGCAGGGATGGCCTGGGAACCAGAACAGCACGCTTTTGACGCTAGACCCTCCCAAATCTCTCAAATACTAAATAACAGTCCCACTGGTTTGAAATCTGGGAATCGTAGGGTCACGGGAAAGTGATCTATGTGATACTCAATTTGCACAGCAACAACAAGATCTGCCCTGCCAAATTCATGTCACTCAATCGTGGCTATAAGTATTCTATACCTATATACCTACAAGCCTTATTGCAAGCTAATAGTTGGCTGTGTCTCCTCGAATAGGGACTAGGAGGTCGACAGGAGGGTGGACACTAGTCATGATCCTGTCTCCGCAACGTCGGAAAGTAAAAAAGTTGCGAACGTTATACTTCAAAAAGGTTACTCCACTAAGACTCGAGTCATAGTGAGGCAAAAATTGCTATTTACTACTGTTATCAAGGCCGTCGAATGCAGAAATAAGATTAGTAGGGGACAATGGACTAAAGTAATACCTCGAGTTCGTAGCAAAATATTGACACATCTTATTATATTTAGTAGGACGCCTTCGTACTACCTAACCAACACTAGATTCAACGAATCATCAAACTCTTATTCAATCTTTAAATGAACGTCTTATACTCCAAAGCAGAAATACTCAGGCAGAATTCGTGGAAGCAGATTTGAGACTGAAGCAGGCGCTATTCGCCAAAGTATCTCACAGCCATTCGATAGGCGCACTAGATCCTACAAAAGACCATTAAGCACGAGCGGAGGATCCAATCCATAAACTCATGTCTACCACCCTTCAGTGCGGACAAATGCTCGGAGCACGTCTCTCTGAACTTACTACCACTCCATCATTGACCTTCATGCATTGCATCAGACCAGAAATTCACTAATCCTTGGAGACCAAAGATCCGCGCACGCTGCTGTTTCTCTCGTTCCGACTTGGAAAAATGTACACTTTTCAATTTCGGTGGATGCCCAACGGGGCGTAGTCGGAGTGTCTGGCGTGCTGCTCCTGCTTAGGAAGAAATGATTTCTCAAATTCACGAGGTCTCTTATGATCCCCGGCACATCGCTATGGGTATCGACTATAAGGTGATGAGATAGAGAAAGAGCGGATTTGCAATTCACGAAGCGGAATCGCTATATAAATTTGATAATGGGCATTTCGTTGCGGGAAGAATCAATGACAATCGATTAATGGTTGAAGTGATGAGTGAGAGGGAAAAGGAGAAGGGGAAGGTTAAGGTGGCCCAATGGTTCTGGATAGGCTGCTAACCTCATATACCGGCTCTCCGAGTGTGTTTGTAAGGCGATTGGAGAGAATTGGAATGACTTCGGAGGCGAATAGTAGCGGTCATAGCAATGAGGCCCCAGCCAGCGTCCCTCCTATCATCAAGAGATCCAGACAGCCGCTACGCGAATTCCGTAGATCACAGTTTCTCCGCAGCCTGCAGCAACAGATGTTGCAACTGCGTTGTCTACGCATCTCCCTTTGATGCCTATAGACGTCGTGCGTGCCACGGGAAGAACATCGATAGTAGAAAGAGACGTACATACGAGCTATGACTTATCTCTTCCTACAGTAGTACAAATCTGCATATCTAGTCTCCGCTGTAGCTGCCATTAATGTCGTGCAAGAGGAAGAGAAAGAAGGCCGTGGGAAAAGAAGCGCTGACGACGCGGTTGTTTGCCCCGGATTAATAAGATGTAAAGTAGATCATGCGCCGGTAGCGCTTTTAGCTTGACGGGGGGGCTGGGGATTGTCTTGGTCTTCAGACCTGACTCGTTGTTCATTGGCTGCCTAGGCGAGAGGATTGATTGGCTGAAATCGAAGGCCCCAATATGAGTTGTCGTGTTCTGATTGGTTGGTTGGGTCTGCTTGAAGCCTTGTAGCCTTGTTTCGAATTTTCCCGGTCGTGGCTTCAGAGGGGTCTGTGAGAGCCTGGACAGAAAACTCAAGCTTTTTGACGGACCAGAGTCATCCAGCTCAAGCAATGTCGCTTCCTTTAAGCAACGAAACGCTGCTGTCATCAAGTTCTGCCCCCGAGACTTCATTCGAAAATCCAATCCCTAGACCCGCGGCTCTATTCACAGCTTCTGACACCGTCTTTCCGGCTGGTGATGGCACCAAGCAACAGAAATTGGTGGGAGGAAGAGCAGAGAAAGGAAAGTTATCGCCGGACCTGAGTCTCGGCAATAAATTGGAGATTGCAGGCAGGATCCAGCGAGACGAATTTTGCAAAGGCCACGATGAAGCGGATCCGATAGGGTCTCAAGTCTTGGGCAGTAGCAGCCCGAATCCCAGGAATGACACAGTCTCTGGCGCTGGAGGCAATTCCACCCTCACGTTCTCTTCGAAGAAGCGCAAAAAGAAGTCGCCGGAGCAGATTGATCGAGCAAGAGAACGACAAAGGCTTGCGAGGCGAGCAAAGAGGGCAGCCAAAACGCGTTGCGGTGGTGAAGACGATACAGGGATAGACGACGATGCAGTCTCCAATCACAGTTCAGAAAGCACTCCAGATGGCAAGGGCAACGAAGGAGATGAGTCTCCTGATCCATTCTTGGGACTAGAAGAAGACGATGTGCGACGAATGATAAGCCTAGAGATGTCCACTCTCCAGGCCTCATTTGAACAGGGGTTGCAGAGAGTGAATCCGCTGCATGAGAAGGAGGTCGATAAAGCTCTGGCCGCCACTGCCTGGTTTCTGCGTGCCTCTGAAGATTTACCCGAGGGCGGTCCTTATCATCGGTGTCGCGAACCTCGAAGGGCCTTGCAGGAAGTTCGTCGTTTGATCTATCATAAGTCGTGGCCGGTCGCTGTTATCGCAATGAGGAACGTCGTCTATGGAAGCTCAAAGAAGGTGTCCAGTCTGACGGATGTTTCGTGTAAGTCCCAGTCTTTTCCTTGGAGCTATGGGCTGCTCTTCTCTCCTCGTTAGTAATGAACTGAGAAGCTACCGGTAGACGAGGAACTCCGGGAGATCGCGTTTATGCATGCTTCTCGGTATTCGACTGGAAGTAAACTCCGCAACATGGTCGAGCGGAGGGGAAAAGAAGAAAGGGATCTGCTTGAACACGTAGTCTGACACCGTAATCGTCCCAATTGTGCCTAAAATTACAGATAAAGAATTTCAGAGCCGGGAGGTCTTTTTATATACTGAGATCTGGTTCCAACCTTGCCCTCATCACTCATTACACGTAGGAATAATTTAGCTCGTCCAGGTCATGACACTACACTCCTCGGAGATTCCATGTTGTAGCTATGGGCGAATTTCCTATGTCAGCAATAAGCTAGTGGAATCCAGATGTGGAGACGCTTATCAGCCCAGTTTGCCGGGAGTGGAGACAGATAATAGATTTCAGCAGTGGAATAAATGCAGGACTTGCTCACCATTGCAAGTAAAACGCACGATCTTCACAACTTGTGAATATTTCCTATAGCAAAAGACTGCCTCCATGCAGATATGCAACATAACTATTATACCTAGCAGACTAGTAACCACCCGCGTTAATGACAAAAAGACTCCGTCCTGGACTCCACAGGCGCTCAGTGCCAAGCGCCCGCTACCCACCATCACCGATCATGATCATCCAAAATCGATGCGTCCCAACCGTACGACAACTACTAAATGGCTACAGCAACATGCGAACCGAGATCCAACTAATCGATCACAACAAAGAGACACATTTTTTACTCTCAACACCAACATTCACGCCACCGCGAAAGCCAATCCTTAAAACCCCTTAAGCAGTTACTTTCCATGGCGTGCCATATGACGCTTCAGATGATCTTTTCGACGCGTGCTGTATTGGCAGCCACTTTCCCGGCAGGAAAGCAACGTTGACTGCAATGTCAAGTTGTCAGCGTGAACAGTCCCTTGATGGCGGCGACGATCCTTGGCGGTCGTGAAATCCTTCCCGCAGCCCTCGACATCACAAACGTGTTTGACATGGGTACCTGCGTGAGTACTAAAGCCTCACGGTCAGAAAAATGCATTCTGTAGCCGCTAGGGTACTTACACGAGTCGCGCCCTGGACGTGAAAGTCCGCGAACACGTCGAACACCTCAGGATTTGAGCCCGTGGTATGGATAGACGTTCAGTTCGAAGAGCATCCGCCGGGAGTATATCATTGCGAGGTGCGTAGTCCGTCCGCGGGTCCAAGAGCAAGGCCTGTGAAGGAGAATGATTTGGAGGGAAAGGCAAGGACAGTGAAGGTGAGAACGTCCTAGGCAAGCTGCATGTCTCCGTGGGAGAAGTAGCTCCTGTTAAGGTACTGTAAGAGTGCGGTGTTGCGCTTGTTTTTTCTGAAATCGATGACGTAGAATGACTGTGATGGTCAGAGACATAGTTGCGATCAGAGTTGTAGTCGACAGGTGTTTCGGCCTCTGAATTTAGCGGCTCATCATCGAAATTACAGCCAGAAGAGACTATTCTCCCTTCGCCATACCCAGAGCCAAGTCCGAAAATGGACCCAGAGTATGGTTGCAAAGCCTCAGATAATAGGCTCGAGTTAGAAGCAGATCCTGGCGCGGTCCGCTGAAGGCTCGGTGTTACAGTTGACAGAGAGATATCTACAGGCGCTAATGTTTCGAACGCATGGGGAGAAGTCAAGAAAGCGTCTTCAGCTGTCGAAGTCCAACGTCGATCGAACGAGTGAACAGATCCGTTGGGTTCGGACACAACTTGCTGAAAGCCATTCCATAGTTGTGGCGGGCCGGGTTCATCGCGCGTTATATGGTGATCATGTTGTCTCGCACAGATGACGGCCGCACGAAGACAAGTCTCCGCGCTCTATCAACTGCTAATGTGTCTGAAAAAAAGCCTTGGATGGCTTGTCAGTTGGCAGCTTTTTCAGAAAAGGGGCAGAGGTGACTTTACCTGCCGATGACAGGCTTGAAGGAGCACTATATTGTCTCGTGGAACACTGATTCTGGTAACTTGGGCCTTAGCCCAAGTCTTAGAGGTAGCACCAAGCTTACGGAAGAAGTGAACAAGAAAAGAGAAGAATTTATGACTATGGGAGGAATAAAACCTAGCCTTACCGCGGGCGCTAATGAAAGATAGGCTCCGATTGGTGGCCCCTTTAGGTGTCTCTGATTGATGGGCCCATCGACTCTATGCAGCGCTAATTTTGTAGCCTGCGCTAAGCAGAGCAGAGTATATGATACAAGGAAGGCAAAGTTTTAGCTACATGAAGAGAGCTATACGACCTGTAAGGATTCGCAAAATGCTTCATCCCCACGCGTGTTACTATTCTCTAAGTCAGAGGCAGCATCCACTACAACTGAGGCCTTCGGTCAGACCCAATCAGCATTACTCCTTGCCAACTCTAGCCTGACACAAACCCAAAGAGTTATCAAAATGAGGCCGTTAGTCGCAACCTCTTGAAAATCTTTTTCCGCCTTGCGCTAGCTCTTCCACTCATTGTGCATCTGTCCTAAGGTCCCGACGTACCGCGGTGTCATTAGCCCTCAGACCCACCGAAACGGGACCCCGTGTCGGGACCTACCCTCTGTTATTCAGACTGCATTAGCGCATGAAGATGTTACTATGACTTCTCCTCTGCTTTGAGGCCTGTAAGTCTCGCCTATCAATGTTTGCGTCTTGATTGAGGCCTGAATTCCTTACCTATCGATGCGGCTTGCCTACCACGTATGCGCTTGGTTTTGGGGGAGATGGTGTTTCAATCGCGCGCATAGGCAGTGATGGCATCTCTACATGAAGCGCGTGCAGATTGTTAGCATTCAAGTTTGCCTACTATTTGGACGGATTTGCGAGTATCACGTGCACACGACACATCGGTGATTTGTGGCCTCATTCATATAAACAGTGTGTCCATCTTTTTGTCCCTCATATCTCTCTTTCTTTACAACCCCTCCAAACGACAGATGCCCGTCAGGTTGTGTCAACCAGAGATTCTCATGACAAAAAGACACTGAACTTTCAGAATGGACCCTTCCAGAACTGAACAATCAGCGCAGTCTCGTGACAATATGACTAAAAACAACTCAGCGTACCTACCTATCGATCGGACTCGAGCAGAGCCCCGTGGAAGCAACAATGATCTCCGTTCAAGCGACCAGTTGCCCATGTCAAGATGGAGATCTGAGGACTCCAGAGAACAGCCTTGGAATGCTATCCGCGAAGTCTCTTCTAATGCGAGCGCCTATCATCCAAGTGAAGTCGCCCCCCAGCATAAGGGCAGGGACAGTGTAAGCGACATTAGAAGACGATGAACTAGATTGGCATTAGAACAGGGAAAAGGAGTCTGACAGAGACGTATGTTAAATCACTGTTCTCGCAAACCTCATTGAGAATAACTGTTAGAAAAGAAGCAGCTTCACGGCCGCCGCGATACTCTCTTTGTGGTATGAGGGTCAGGATCTCAGACCTTTGTTCTTTTGGCGACTTTCTGTCTCCTCTCCATGCTTTGAAACGTTCAGCGAGGGATGACGTAGGATGTTACAAGAGAAAGGTTCTGCGCGGCTCACCTCCGTTCTTTACATTCGTCAACTTTTCAACAGATTTAAGTTATTTTGCTATACACACTACACTGTAGTCGGCCTTGATTTTTATATTTGTTTCCGGCAAGACTTCCTTCACGTG
Source organism: Parmelia sp. 050094 (assembly GCA_018257885.1). Taxonomy (NCBI): domain Eukaryota; kingdom Fungi; phylum Ascomycota; class Lecanoromycetes; order Lecanorales; family Parmeliaceae; genus Parmelia; species Parmelia sp. 050094. Next base: position 48,943 of record JAEUBB010000095.1, on the reverse strand, counting down.
GAATAAGTGGCTTTGCTTGGCGCAACACTTTTCCGATTATCACCTTACAACAACAATCTCATATTGCGTCTGCCACTTTCATCCTTTCCCAGCGAGCCACGAATGCAAAATGAAGAGAACCTACGTTTTAGCAAACCACAAATGATATAAGCTTCCCCGTTGGCTGCATTGAATGTACAAGCTCTTTCGGTACATATCCATCTGTTAAACACAGTCCTACTTCTCCCAGGCTGACTTCGTCAATGTATGTTGGATATAGCCTCGGAGTTCTGGCTATCTGCTGTGTGAGCTACTCGTAGGGAGGACCCCCCCTTCGCTTCAGGAGAGTCGCCTTAAACGCACTCGCTCGTACACCTATTGGGTGCGTTACCTCTTGACCAAAGTGACCTTTCGAGCATAATTGTGCAATTGATGGTATGGAGGCATGGAAGAGGGGACTATAACTGCATCGAAAGACAGTGAACACATTATAAGACCCTCTCTTTTTCCTTGTTACGCAAGTCACATTCCACTGGTATTCTCTTTCGAAAGAAGGCAAATAAAGCATCCAAACACCAGCGCAAGTTGATATGTAGACGGATGATTTGGCGGGCCCAACGCCAGGCCTACCTAGGTCCAGCAGGCCATAGATAGGCCGCATGACGTACTTCAGCGCCGAGAACTTCCGTTGCCTATGCGGCATAACCTGGGCTAGACACAGGTGTGGGTGCGCGACAAAAGGACGCTACGGACATTTCCACTGTTGCGTTCAGAGGGGGCGGTCTCGGTTATAGTTGCATCTCGGGTAGAAGTTCATCCAAGCAGTTATCAGTTACCAAAAATAGCAATAGTCTTTCCGTTAGTCCGATATTCATCATTACTCATCCGCGAATGCGGGGTCAGAGTGTGGGGTAAGGGTTGATATCATGTGGAGACATCTTGCAAGTCCACAGTAGAGTGTAATCCTTTTCTCAGTACGTCTCATTATTATCATCTCGAGCTATCATATGCCCCCCGTCTGACAACTAAGATAGAATAGAGGCTCCATTGATTTCCAATCGACAAAACTAGCCATGCTTCAAGTCTATCTCGATCCGTGCACCGTCAACAGTCGCAAGGTGCTTGCAGGATTAGCACTACTCGGCACGGAGTACAAATTCCATTTCATTAACTACTTTGCAGGCGAGCACAAGAGCGACGAGTACAAGAAAATCAACCCGAACGCCACGGTTCCAGCTGCCAGCGACGGCAATCTCATCCTCACCGAGTCAAACGCCATTTTACAATATGCCGCAGATCATATCGACAGCTCCGCGTATCCCAAAGACTTGAAGAAACGCGCCGACATCAATTGCTGGCTGCTCTGGGAGGCATCGGTCTGGTTCCCAAGCTGCTACGTCTATCTCGTCGAGTTCGTTGCCAAACCATTGCTAAAGGCCGAGCCTGACCAAGCGGTCATCGACGCTCAAGCGCCAAGATGGCGCCAGCTTGCAACCATCCTCGATGATCGATTGTCCCAGTCCAAGTGGCTGACAGGCGATGAGGTCTCCATCGCCGATATCGCAGTCGCAGCTCCAATGCATCTCCACGCGGCACAACGACTACCATTGGAGCAGTTCTCGCATCTCAAACGCTGGATCGCTGACATTGAGCAGCTGCCTTGCTGGCAACAAACCCAGGGGGCCGTTGACAAGGCCTTACTGCCCGGTGCTGCCGCTGCAAACGGAACAAAATCCGATATGAAGGAGAACGGTGCAAATGGCGTCGATGGCCACAAAGACGTTCGGGCCGCCTTCAACTATACCAAAGATGTCCAGCAGCTCACCGAGCTGTACTTTTACGAGTCAGACCTAGCGAAGAATATTCACGAGCCGGGCGACGATCCGCATGAGATGACAGTGCATGACGGCTGGCATCGCGCCGGTTCATTCTCAGTAGACAAGGAGGGTTTCGCACTGCATGGATTCAAGACCACCTTCGATCAGTGGGACGATGATTCAGCCGTAGCGGAAATGTTTTACCCCGAAATTGTAGAATTCCTCAAAAAGACTCAAGGTGCAAAGCGCATTCTAGTCTTCGATCACACCATCCGTTCGAGGACCAACGCGTCCAAGAGCTTGACGCAAGAAACGGGCACGTCGCAGCGAGCACCCGTAATGTTAGTCCATTGCGACTACACCGCCGAATCGGGCCCGCTACGCGTGCAGCAGCTGATGGGCGACGAAGCTCAAGACCTACTTTCGCGCCGCGTGGCCTTTTTCAACGTCTGGAAACCGATCCGGCGCGTCGTCGAAGAGCATCCGTTGGCCATGTGCGACGTGACGTCGTCGCCGCCGGAGGACTTCTTCAAGCTCCATCTTCGATATCGTGACCGTAACGGGGAGAATTATGTTATGCGGCATTCTCCAACGCACAAGTGGTGGTATTTTCCCAAGATGACGCCGGATCAGGTCGTTTTGTTGAAGACTTTTGACTCGGCGACTGATGGCCGGGCACGATTCGTGGGTCACTCTGCTTTCCATGACCCGACGTCCCCGCAAGACGCACCGTTTCGGGAGAGTGTGGAGATTCGTACCATTGCTTTCTTTTGAGGGAGGAACGCAGGGTAGTCGGTGTTCTCGAAGATCTTAGCTAGCATTGGTACTTTTGTTGCGATTTGGGTCAGACCTAGTGGTAGGAAACGGTGGAGGAAGAAGTTGAATTGAGACTTTAGGGAGGGGGCAGATTGACTGTTTGCGGTAGGCACGAGATGTAGAATGACGAGTGAAATGAGGCGAATCGACGGAAGTCAGTCCAGCTGAAGGATGGTAAGATGTACCGAGGTCTTCACCAAAAACCTTGGACACGATAGTAACAGCGCTGTAGAGAGGAGTCCTCAGAAATATCTTCCAACAGTGCATAAGTAAGGTTTTGAGGGTCTCTCCTAAGCTCGTTACTTGGGGCTAGGCTGTACTTCTGGATTGATGGTCCTGGGCTAGGTTCAGTTTCGAGTTGTTTTCCAGTCGCATCAATGCTCCCAATGGTCCGGCCGGACTGTCAGTCCAAACAGTCCGGACGGTCCAATTGGACCAGTCCAACTGGACGGTCCAGCAATATTCTGGACGGTCCAGTGGACGGTCCAGATCATCTGGACGGACGGTTTGAACTAACAGTCTAAACAGTCTAGATATAGCGAAGATATTTGGCTGATTCTCGCACTCGGCTAATTATCGGCCTTGTTTTAGTGTATATATCTGACGTACCACACCACAACCACTGTACCTTAGCGCCTAGTGATAATGACTCTAACCTATATAAGGCTCCGGTATCCTCTGAAAAGCCTGCGAAGCACACTAGTAATATTGTTACGCGAAATGGAGCTATTTCACTAAAAGGTCGAAAATGAGGACTCGGACTAGCAGTCCGGACGGTCCAAAATGGGGTTGGACGGTCCAGAAGGTTGGACGGACTGTGGACTACTTAAATAGCTTCAATTTGGACGGTCCAAGGCGTTTGGACGGACCGTCCGGACCATTGGGAGCATTGAGTCGCATTGTCTCGACAACCTTTAAACGGAGCATTATCCCAGATCTCGGCTTAGGAGTCTTGGCGTGCAGGACTTCCGGTGAAGACCTCTGTAAAGGCTGTTTACAGAGGAAGGTGCATTCCCAATGTCTTGGCTTTTTTGGCATGTCCGGAACTCTTGGTGCAACATCGTTACCTTTACGCATCTTCGAAACCATCAGTGTATCTTATCATTGATTGCTCTTAAACAGCTGATACATCTATACCGCACGCCTTGCCCTTGTGCCGATCTAGCTCGAAGAGCACCTCCTCTGCGTGTCACTGATTCGGCGTCTGGTGAGCGTGTCTGTTTCGCAATCCCCAGGCATTCAGAACGCGTCCCGCTAACAAGCCCCAATGACAGAAGCCAGTGAGACGCACCCACCACAATTTCACGCTCACCACAGCCTCTCGTTGGTCCTGTTCCTCTCATTGTGCCATTGGATACCCAAGTCTCTTTCGACTTGGGTACTCATTCATCCTGATATACACGCTACGGTACTGTGAATCGTTCACTGTAGATGTTGATGAGGGCATGGTAGAATCTCTCATGCTGATGCGGACGTTTTCAGAAGACAAATATGCCTCTTCGACCACTGTACTTCGATCGGGTCAATGAAGGCAAAGCCCCAGTGTCAGACACTCTGCTCTTTCGAATCCCTCCGGAAATCACAGTTCAAATACTTGAATGCCTGCGACTGTCGTCCCTAGCGTCTCTCGCTCTAACATGTCGCGACTGTCGGCAGCTAGCGCGCTCCCGTCAGTTTGCGAGCATCAACTTGGACTACAGCGACAATAGCCTTGCACTGATCAAGAAGCTCGTGGCTGAGGTGGCCATTCGTACAGGAAGCTATGGAAGCTCCAATAGTATTTCCCAATCTCTTGGCGCGTGCATTCGACGAATCACGGTGGCTACACATCCTGACTGGATGAGTGATGAGTTCCTATCGCTTAGGAAGCGAACCCGTGGCAAGCACCTAGCAACCGCAAGGAAGAATCACTTCGGTTGCTATCTCGAAGAGATAATTGTCCTATTAAGCTCTAAGACGGCTCTCCCGAACCTCGAATGGCTGGATTGGCAAGACGGAATCACTGTTCCACGCTCGTTATTTCAGTGCCCCCCCTTCACGTTCATTCAACATCTCCGGCTCGTACTTGAAGGATTCGAGATGGAGCTTCCCAAGACATCGGAGAAATGGCCACTTCGCACGCTTTACCTCAAAGTTTATCAAAATCACAGTAATGGTCTCGAAATAGGCGGGCCAAGCACACGTTCAATATGCCCTAGTATACTACGTCTTTGTGCATCAACACTCGAGTCTTTGACGTGGCAAGGCCTTGGTGCGAAAAAGGAATACTCTTTTGCTACATATAACATGGACTTATTGCCGCATTTTCCACGGCTGAGGAGCCTCAGTCTTCGCTTCTTAGACTTCACGGACTATTCAGTGCTAGATGCACTGTTAGAAGGCGATCTGCAAGAAATGGCCATAGCCTCGATAGCCCCAGATTCATTGTGCTCAGATTTCTTTGAAAAACGTGGTACTATGCCTGCGTTGAAAACGCTAGTCTGGACAGGGAACATCAACCACCTATCGCTTACTTTCTTGCGAGAGAATCCCCAAATATCGAAGCTCAGTCTCGAGTTACAGGCCCCGGCTGCTTCCCTCAAGGACCAGCTGCTCCCTCTTCTCACAGGATCATTCCGACAGTTAACATCTTTATCCCTCCACTTAGAGGATCGGTCGATCCCGACTTATGTGCTTGACGCAATCAGTTCACTGATGACTCTCCAGCAGCTCCATCTCAGTACTGGCGGTCTACATCGGTCGACTCGTAAGTGGTTAATCAATCATACACTAATGAGGAACCACTTGAAGGGTCTGACCTCCCTGAAACGGATGGCGTTCAGTCGCGATACTCATGACTATGGAGACTCTCTAGATCCGTATTACCAAGAGACGATCCCCAATATTTCCCGTCTGGAATCGCGGCATCGTGAAAGTACGTCAATCGTAAATCAGAAACTGTGGCTCCTGGAACAAGGCTAACGCATTGATAGGGATGCTGTCTGAAGCGATGGAATATGTGATGCGCATGCCTGGATTGGAGTGGCTTTACTTCGGACAGCTCTGTATGAGAGTTTCTAGGGAAGATGAATCGCAGGGTGGCAGACCACGACCTATCGCTCTAGAATATATCAGCAAGTGGTGGACGATTCTGGAACCGATGTTTGGGTTCAAAAGCGACCAAGAATAGGTGGCTTATCCACTATCGCTTTAAAGTATCTTGTAGCAACGCTATCATTAATTCTTGCAAATGAGTAGCATTACAATAGACGGAGTTCTAAATATGTTACTTAGGCCTGTCTCCACTCTATACCTATCTTTCCTCATCTCCAGCACCAACTTCCCCCCCCTCTTCGCCGTCTCCAAGCTCCAGAAGCCTGCTCCAGCTCCGAATCATTTCTAAAAAATCTCCTCGTCACCTGTCCAAAGCTCAAATACTACCTACATACCTCGTGAACCTTTTACTCGTTTTCCCATCCAACAGCATCCAACCCACCAATCCCAATCATCTACCACAACAACACCCTACCATCAAGAAGCAGCACGCACATGAGTCACCGCACAGCGCAAACTTCTTCAAGTTGGAAATGTAAGTCTCTCCCTCGCCACTCTCCGAGCTTACGCACCGAATGAACTTCAGACTCGTATGCTGAGCGATTTTAATACATTCATTCCTTAGTAAGAGACTAGCACATAGTGTGTAGTAACATTCAATTCCGCTACTGTGCGTTTTGGCAAGCGGGGCCACGAGGTCCCAGCTCTCGAGTGTGACCGCAATGGCTATTTCTTTCGTGTGATCAAGCGAGCTGTGCATTCATTCTCTGCTTGCGAGCTTCTTGCGGATCTGGAGAATCCGGAGTGTGAGAGTTTGCGGATGATTTCAATGGGGGAGATGTCTAGATTGAAAGCTGATGCATTCCACCATGATGCAGGAAGCAAGAAAGGCAACATCTATTCGGATCACGGCTTACAAAAAATACCAAATTGTCTAATTCAAATGAACCACCTACCCTCAATAAACTCACCCCTCCACCACCCTCACTTACCCTTCCTCCCAACACAGACCACCAGCTCCCACTCCACAAACCACCCCTTCCTCGCATTTTCTGCCGCTTCCGCCAAGCGCTCCTTATACCACTCCTTCTCCTCCCTCTCCTTAATCCTATCCCCAACAGCCGCCCATCCCATCAAGCAGTCCTCATTCCACGGCTTGCGATAGACCGGCAGCGGAGCTTGCGCCACATGCTCGAGAACTTTTAGGCCACATTGTTCAAAGTGGGCTGGCAGCGAGTTGATCCACCTATCGTGTCAATGCTTGGAGGTTACTACTTGAATGAGTTTCCGCCGAAGGGTGAAATGTCGATATGCAACAGTTGAAGAAATAGCTCCGTCACTGACCTGATCTTCGGCAACAACTTAGACCGGTGGTAGCACGTAATCTGCGTATGCGCATCATCGCCTATCTCCGCCTTTTCCGGAAATTTAGACATCCAGTCTCTCTCGACCCACTGCAGATACCCACCCGGCTCTAGCTTACAGTCAGCTATCCCCTCCATTCTAAAATCTTATTCCCTCCAATCCCATTCCATCGCCAGCCACACAATGGAACGACTTCAATTCGAACCAGAATCCCACTCACTAAGCATATCCCTCAAATTCCCCATCACAACCTGCACATCATCATCGCTCGTAACAGTCATAAAGAACCTCAAATGCACCACATCATACACACCCCTCAACCTCTCCGGCAGCGGTTCAAGAATATCAAGCTTATCCAGCGAAACGTTGTTCCCATACCATTCCTCCGGCGGATACTGCTCCTCCGAGATATCAAACCCATCGATCCTCGCATCCGGTATCTCGCGAGCCAGTTCTCCGATCCAGATGCTAACAACATAAAACCGATTAGCGAATCCAGCAATATTCACCCGTGATTAAACAAATCTTCTTATGAACCACCAACCCGGTGCCAGTGCCAACATCCGCAATGCGCAATGGATTTGAGCTGTCTGTCCTGCTTGGTAACTTGATAGATGGATGGAGAAGATAGCCGAGTTGGGCGTGGATGAGGAGGTGCAGCATTGCCAGTCTGCGAAAACCAATGACCACATGAGCTATAATCGATATGTGGGAAAGGAATTCCTGTGTAGGTACCTTGCAGAAGCGTAGTAGTCACGCCCCAGCATATATGTATCTTCATCTGAGGCATTGGAGGCAGACATGGTGGGCGTGGACGGAGCAAAGATGATCTGATTGTCAGAGTGAGTTCCAAGCAGTCTGTTGTATGGAGGAATGACAGTAAGGATGGATGGATGTCGAGTATGATGGACAACTTGAAGGATTCCCGCAGCTGAAGTTAGATGCATTGATATGCTTTACACCATCATGCAAATGTGCACTTTTACGTACTTCCGAATCCTGCGTGCAAATCTTGTCTTCTTTTCCGATCCTTCATGTGCAAGCGCATCCTTCGCTTCGCATCCTTCCTGCAAGATACCATCAACTTTCGGACCGATTATCGGCTTATCATTTTCCTCCTCAACATTTGATTGCAAATGCTTCAATCTACAACAGGATAGACAAACACGTACTTTGTCAGTTCAACATCATACATCTCCACTCTTCTCCATCAGTCTCACCCCGCCTTCATTAGCCGACAAGCTCTCAAACGACCACCTCCGTATCTCCCTCCCTTTCCACATCAACAACACAGGGCCCCCAAACGCGAACATCGCAAAGAAAGCCGCCATCCCAAAACACCACCCCGCTCCCACCCTCCCTATCCACGCCGGTACAAAAAAAGGCAGCGTCAAACTAAAACTCAGTCTGTAAACCCCCATAATCGCCGCAGACTCCGACGCATGTCCTTGGAAACATTCAATAATATAGTTGACCGTGACAGGTATGATAGCCGTAGTCGCAAACCCGCCCAAGAAGTTAGCGAGCGCGAGGACCATATAGTGCAGGTGATATTGTAAAGAAGCGCCATACAAGCCAAGTGCTACAGGAAGAACGATGGCGCCAGGTATCCAGAGAGTGTGCAGTCTGTATTCTGGCTCCCAGATGCCGCCGTTGCGGCGACAGATCCAGAGAGGAATGCGGTCGTTGGCGAAATGTCCATATAACTGCGCGGCGATGACGCCGAACCAGAGGCAGAAGAGGACTGGATGACTGTTAATAGGGAGCGCGTAGCAGATGTTCTGTGAGATGAAGCTTACACTCGGCATTTTGCGCAGGTGTGAAGCCGTAACCGCCCATTGTGACTGGGTCTTGTAGAAAGACTGTTAGGACGATATTGAAGAATGCGGCAAAACCAAAGTCGATGAGGGTCAGGCCGCCGCACAGAATTGTGACAGGACAGATGCCAATGCGAAAAGAGTTGTAAAAGATTTGGAGCTGAAGGCGTCGATTAGATTCTTGATGACATCTAGCGAATTCGGGGAGTGCAGTCACGGCAGAAGATCATTGGAAACATAGACGGGTGAAAAAGTCGAAGAGGGACTTACAGTCTCGTTCATTGATATGGGCCGCATCATACGGGGCCCACAGAAGAATACCGCCATCCTATTCGCAAAGAAACCATCGGGCGATCTTTGGCGGTGTCCCTCTTCCTTTGACGTGCGATCATAGTATGTATCCTCCAAAAGCGCCAGAGTGAGGATGATAATCAGTGCTTCAAGCCCGTTACTCCACCAAAATTGCACTATCCAACTTGTAGAGCCGACGATGAATCCACTCAGCGTGGGACCGACGACAACGCCTGCTAGAAAGGAAAGGTTAAAGGCAGTAAATGCCTTTCCTCGCTGGTGCAGGAAAAACATATCGATAATGGTGTCGGCGCCAAGTGCAGGAGCGGTTCCACCAAAGAGGCCCCCGAAGAGGCGTGCTGTGACAAATGCTCCGTATTGATTCACGTGTGTCATGGTAGCGGACCATACTCCGGTTACCAAGAGGCCTACCATGGACCAGAAGAAGATACAGGTATGTCCGTAACGGCGAGCGAGAGGCACTGCGAACAGGGGTCCGACAGCTATGCCTGCAGTAGCAGCAACTACCTGCCTGGATGTTAGCATAAAGAGTGCTACAGATTGGAGATGGAGGCCTTCTGACGGAGTATGAAAGAGAGATCGGATCTGATTTGTTGTAGATGTTAGCTTGGACAAAGTATCCGAGCGCATTGCCCAGGCCAGAAGCGGTAGTGACAAAGGCACCAATGCACCAGATAAACAAGGTGGTGAACTTCTTCAATGACGACCAGTTCTATGAATTGTGAAAAGTCAGCAGGTATCAATCTGAAAGGCAAAGTTGAGTACATACTAAAGGGTCCTTGACATCATCCGAAGGCTGCGGTATCAGAGTGATACCAATTGACGACAACTTTGTGGGGCGTTGGGCCGGATCACGGTGCTCTGTCTGTTGCCCCGGCTTGCTAATTGAGTCTGTAAGCTCCATGTATACAAACAGTCAGTCGGATTGAAAAGAGGACAGAGAGACTCCAAATATCCCAAAGAGCAGACTAGGGTTGCGATGTGTGGGAGCTATCGATAGTAAAAGAGGAACCATGTGAGTATGAAATCCAAGGGAAACGATGCTCCGTCTAGTCGCTCCAGTGACAGGGGACAGAGCATCCTTGCCGCAGTACTGTGACCTCATGACCTTTACAGTTCGAATATGGAAGGTGGAAGCATTAGTTCTGCAGATCTGTTCATGTATCTAGTGCTAGATTCATTTTCTGCGTCTTGGATCCGCTCCGAACCAAATTCCTTGTAACAATGGTGGGCTTCCGTGCTCCTACGAGATGCGGTGGCGTCACACTAGGTTGGAAGTCCCTCTTCGACGGAACCTTTGGCGTTGAGGATGCTGCACTTTGCTCGAAAGAGACCAACAGAAATGGCGGGCTGCGCTATTAGCCCAGTGCAGAAAGGACCTAATGCAAGGCGGCAGGCGACAGGCGCGTTGGTGCCCGTCCATTGCCCCGCCGACTCAAAGGTCCATAAGGTGCATCCTACACTATGTCGGCAAAGAAAGCAAAAAGCTTGGTCTTGCGTAGAGCGAGGATACACGTCCTTCTCACAAATGACGCGAACTTATATCCTATGCTTTTCAGGAGTCATTTCGAGCCAACTTTCTCCAGACTACAGCCAAGGGTATACACTGGCAGGGAGGACGACATCAACTTCCCCAACAACGGGTACATGCATGATTGGGACAGCTTTCTCTCATCAAGCACCTACCCCTGATAGTGACTAGCTTATCATTCGTTACCGCCTCCGTGGCCCGATTGACTCGAGTGGTTATTTTCTTTCCTGGAGTGGGGCGCTGGTCATGCGGTGCGTGAGAAGGCTCATGAAGGCGTGAAATTTTGGCAATGAACTATTCTGCAAAATTTCTCTCTCTTGCTTACGGCCGAACTGGCTTTTCCTTGGCATGGATGTACCCAGTAATCAAAGTCACTGCTAAACCCTCAGGGGATAGCTTAGTTCGTGGGTATCTGCATAGTACTAGTAACTAGATCAGTTCCAAGCCTTACTGACTTCCAAGTGATTTCAAATCACTCCCATGTTGCTCCATAAGGCGTGCCTATCATGAGTAGTCCGCAAGAAATGGTAATGGCGGTGTGCAGCCCTTCTCGCTCGCAGTACTATCCTGTTGCTATTCAGCATCTTATCCGCCAGATAGAATTAAACCCCGCAATTTGTTTCAAACGGAATTTTCCACATCTTGTCCAGGGGGTATAGCTCTGTGAAAGGCTCCTTCCAATCCAAAATCTGTTTCTGACGAGAGCGACTGCACTATTGGTAGCGCACATCTCTAGTATTTGAAATGTAATTTGAGTGGTACCTCCTAATCTGCATATTAGTACACCGACGGATCTCATAGAATCTCAATTTCTGACAATCTCAGTTTTACTTTCTGCCGCGAATGTGCTTCATTTGATTTCCTTCCTGAGTCGAAGAAACAGATAAAATCCGTTTGCAACAGTATGAGCGGCATCCCCGGTGAAGGCTTCAATGCCCGACAGGTCCATCTGATTGTAGTCACGAGTGCATGCTTGGTGCTGTCCACCGCAGTAGTTGTACTCCGGCTCCTAGTCCGTTGGTCCTCGGCGGCGATACTGTGGTGGGATGACTGGGTAGCTGTTCTTGCTTTGGTCTGACCCTCCGAGATCCTCATCCCAGATGCCAACACTTACGCCCGATATGCTAGGTAACATCATGGCTTGTGAATATCTTCACCCTGAATGGTATAAACCTTGATAGAAATTAGCCCTAGGCAACATACGATACTTACCATTCTACCACACCACAGGAATTCGGTATGGGTTGGGAAGGCACAATTTTCAGGTGAACCCAAGCAATGTAACACCTTTCGGCGTGGTATACCTCACCATTAGCATTATCCCTGTTAGCTAGCGTTCTAATTAGCGTTGTTTACCAGAGCGTTTTTGTCCAGCAAATAGCTTGGGCCCTCTGTACTGGCTTAATCATCCTCGCCATTCTTCTTTTCTACAGTCGAGTCTTCCCCTACACATGGATGCGCAAAGCAATCTACGCAGTCGGTGCTTGGGACACACTGTGGACTGTCTCCACACTCCTAGTCACCATTTTCCAGTGCCATCCCATCGACTTTCTCTGGGACCGGAGAATTCAGGACGGAAGGTGCATTGACTCAGATGCGTTCTATTTTGCGTGCAGCGTGACTAGCACCGTCACTTTGCTCACTGTCCTTTTCTTACCGCTACCGATCATATGGAGGCTGCAGATATCCACTTCGAAGAAGATTGGATTGGCGATTTCGTTTACTCTCGGAGCTTTGTATGTGACTTCACTAAGCGCATTCTGACTCTTTGAAGTGTGCTTGCTGACGGAAACAGTATCTGTATAACAAGTATTATTCGAATTGTAGTACTTCTCGAAATTGACCCCGGGGATTTGATGTGTAAGGCGTTATTCACGGTCCTCCATGTTACACAGCATTGGTTACTGTCTAATCATTTGATTCCAGACACCGGTACCCCTGCAATGTTATGGTCCTGCGTCGAAGTCAGCTTCGGAGTGATTAGTGCCTGCCTTCCATCCCTGACGACTCTCTTCCTCGCCCTTTTCGGCAAAAGACCAAATAATGTTAGACGTCACAGCGTCTCATTGGGCAGAAGTCGCGTAGGCAGGATAAGAAATGGTGAATTCAGTCGAATGATGGATACGACGGACGTTGGTGGATACTCGCAGAGTTTCCAATTGAGCAAATATCGTGCTGACAGCAATGGTGTGACTGAGGAAGGAGGGAACCCAGGGTCAATCGTGGTCTCCACTCGGATTGACCAAACCACAAGTAGGGATTCCAAGCAGGAACCTGAAGCGGAGGACACAGCAGTTGCGGCAGACGGGAACGTCCAATGATGACTGCAGAGAAATGACGCTTCACTTACGTAGCTTAACTTATGCATGCGGTTTTTAGTTCATCTTAGTGATAAAATCATGCAGCTAGTACCAAATTAGAACTCTCTTGAAATGTGATCATTGTATCTAGTACGATCCGCGTGGGATACTTTGGCAGCTGTGTAGGGGCGCAGCCGAGATCTCAAGAGATAGAGCATGCCAGTAGCACACTAATAGCGTAAGCTAAACAATCTGTGGAATGCAAGTCGAGGTCGAGTTATTGATCATTCTGCAGTCGACCAAGTCGAACAAAAATGACGGAATTCTAGGACTGCTGATACCCCAGCGATGTCTACAAAAGTTCCAAGAAGAATCACCTAATACAATAATGAGTGACTGCCCTGTCAATTTATCTATGGGATCACTTATCAGAATCTTTCTCCCTGGCAATGCAGACTCACGCAGATAAGTCCCACAAACTCTTAGGATGCTTCTGCGACAACCCAAGCTAACAAGTTCTAATAACCAGTGAGGCAAATGAAACACGAATGGCGAAAACGAACAAGTCAAATAACATGCATCGTAGGAAGCATTGGCGAGCACCCGAAGCATATACCCGATAGAAAAACACAACGGAGATGCACAAGAAGGATGAAGAAGGATACTTTGCTAAATTGACTGTATTTTATTCCTTTTTTCTAAGGCTGAGGAACTCAACGCTGAGCTACTGAACAATTGAAATTGTACAAGAGGTGAAAGGCTCACACGAAAGCCCTCATCTACGGACTTCACCTACCTTGCGTTCACCATCCTCCAATAGCCTCGCCTCTACGAACATAGCCCTTTTGGAACTTGGGACCAGAACGTTTCGCAAAGACTTGATAGCCACCCACACATTTTGTGCCGGCAGCCACTGGTATCCATGTGACGGTGAGTTGTGCAGTACACTCGCCAATTTGCTTTCCGTCAGGCGAGCAAATGGATTGACCAGCTGAGGAGCATGTGCCAGTAGATGTGCCAGAGGACATGCCAGCTGAAGATGTGGAGGGCGTTGTTGAGCCGGACGAGGAGTTGGTCATTGCCGAAGGCGCAGAGCTAGGGGCTGCGGCTTGTGCGGGAGAGGCAGCTGCTGAAGGAGTGGCGGCATCGACAGGAGCTGCCAATGGAGCGACTGAGGGAGCGACTGATGGGGCCACTGATGGAGAAGCAGCCATTGAAGGCGCGGCAGGGGAAGCGCCAGACGCCCCAGACCCAGATGACCCAGACCCAGATGACGCGGCTGATCCAGATGATCCAGAGGACCCAGATGACGCAGACCCAGATCCAGACCCGGATGAAGATGACCCAGCGGCAGATGCGCTTGAATTCGATCCCGATCCCGATGCTCCACATTTAGGGCCGGTTGGGGCAGTGAGTGCGCCGGTGCCAAACTTTTCAACGGAAGCTCCAGGGTCTGGGAATTGCACATCGGCCGAGTCCACAGTCTCGCAATCGCTGGTAGGAATATTTGCTTTGAACATTGCTGGAAAAGATGCCGTTGCGCGTCCAGAGAGCTCAGAAGCTCCAAGGGTTTCGTCAAGAGTAGCCGCTCTCTTCTTCGAACCTCCATTAACCTTGATTGACGCGCAGTTCATGTACATCTCGCGATTGCCTATTTTGTTGAACCAAGTCCAAGCCAGAGTGTACGACCCCGGCGCGATACCTTGAGGGATGGTATAGGTGTAATTGCTTCCTCCACTTGAGCCCTCGGCCGCGTTGCCGGCGACGCCTTTTGCCGGGCAGCCTCCTTCGATGGAGTGAATGACCATCCAATTGGAGCTCTTGGTTGCTGGCGTGTCCGTGGTGAGGGAGATTTGGCAGGAACCTCCACCGTGGACTGCGGATCCGATGAACGAAAGTGGCTGTGGTGCACCAATATCCATCTGCGTGACAACGGCGCCTGTGTTACTTGTGGTTTTGCAAGGAAAGTCCGAGCCATCTGCCACAAGGGGGCTATTGTTGGGGCTACCGTAGGGTGGCGGAGTGCCCAGGATCATATGGGCATTGCTCGAGGCTGCGAAGAGGGTGACGGCTGAGAAGGACAGAACGGACATGATTGAAGACATTGTGAATTGCTGTTGGGCTTCGTTCCTGACGAAGACGAATTGTCGATGATGGTATGTACGGTCTTTCTGCTTTGCTTGGGGAATGGTGGAGTGAAGAGTGAAGAAAGGGCTGATGGGAGACTCGGGAAAGAAGATATATGGGCGACCAGCGCTCTCAGGAACAAATACAATATGAAAACGCAAAGAATGTAGCACAATGTGTTATTGTGAGGAATTCAAGAAAGAACAATAAGGAAACTACAGTACTCTTAAAGAACAATGGCGAACAAAAGTGTTACTCGACACCGAGGCCGCACGTTTGCAATGAGGGTGAGAAAGAACAAAGGTCCAAGAAGGCGACACCAGACCTTGAGGTCGCAAACGGCCTGCCTGAAACGACCGACTCAATATGTGTAGAACGTAGCCATGTCTCGTCCAATGCATCTGCATGGAATGCCGCCGCTAATGACAAGAGCACATTTGATTGACACTGGAGGCTCAGCATGTACGAAGCATCAGTGGGAACTCGCGCCCAGTAGATAACAGTGAGCCAAGGTGACATTTTCCAATCATCGAGATCCAACGAACAAGTCTGGCAGCATCAAGAGAGTTCAGTGCAGTTTCACCTTCTGGGCGCTTAGGATTTCCTTGGCGCTTTGATAGGCTACGGTTTGCCAGACTGTTTTCGCTGATGATGCGGAAGGAGAAGGGCAGAAGCCATACGCGTAAAAAAAATCGTTGGCATAATGGTGCTGTTTTCAGTCAATGTTTGTGAAGTCTCGTCGAGGAGTGAGATGGAATGGAGAGAATAAAGAAGATGAAGAATTTGAAGAAGTTGAGATCGAGACCCTGAGTGCCAAGCAATTTTGGGGATGACGTCACGAGGAGGACACTTGTCAAGACATCTCTTATCAGATAAGCCTTTCCAAGCTTAGCGCAAGGCCTCGGACTCTCTCCCGTCCACATAAACAAATGAACAAATGAACAATTGACGAGACTGTCAGGATTTGGAAGAAGGATAAATTATCACATCTCAGCGTTCCCCAAGCCATGTATATATCTGCCAGCTATTGCGCATACAAATCACATGCAGCTAATTGAAAAAGGTCTGAGAGGTCCGAGAATCCCCAATCTTGACAAAAGACCCCTTTCGACGGCTTCCGACTTTTGCGAACCATACTCCTAGCATGTACGGACCCCAGGAGCAAAGCCTGAAGTCCGGAAATCTCAAAGATCAAGATACATTTGAGCGTCAGGTGGCACACAAAGCGGCTTTGGACCTCGCCGTGGCATGTATTGGGGGGTTCTTTCACGTTAGTGGGAAAAGGTTTATTGGGCCAACGAGACTTCTCTATGCGATGGTCTTTGGGAGGAGCCCGCCATCAGAATCCACAGATGCGGCATTGGTACAAACAGCAACTAATGAGACCCATGGTTTCACCCTAGAGCTTGGATGAAAGCGTTCAAGATCAGCGAGTCGGCCAAAGCCAAACCTGAAAGCTCTCTGTTACTGGCCCTCTCATTTGGGGAGTCATTGTGACCGATCATTGTCTAGCAATCGCGAAATATTATTGTGCCGAGGGAAATCATTTGCAAATCTCTTATTGTCATTGACACAACTTTGGATCAGAGCCACTTAAAAGTCTTACAACATAGAAGCTGGCGACATTACGATCATAGCAACTTTGATCTTACCTCCATGCACAAGCATATGAACGTCTTTACAAGTACAAAAATCGAAGTGCAAGGTTTCCTGTCAGCAGAATGGCGACCAGCGCTGACACTGAATGCGCTACGTCTACTACCATCAGTGTGTCAAAAAAAAAAGCTTATAATGGATCAGATGGAGGAGACGAGAGCGAATCTGGTTGAAATCTCAAATTATCCAGAAGCGGACGAAGTTCTTCGATCTTTCACACGCACAGCAGCGGCAATAGTGGAGTGGTGGCAAAATCATGCCAAAGACGAGAATCCAACCTCTTTTCAAGTCGACTTTGGTAAAGGCCCGCCACTCACTTTACTTATGATTCTTGCGCTTCTACCAGAGGAGTACCAATTCTTGATTTCCATCGACGACGAGTATCGATCACCCTCCAGCGACGGAGAAAATCTGAGCTGGTTGCATGAACAAACCACCGACGCTCTTGTACGGCTCAACATATATGCAGGCTCAGCGCCCATTCTTTTCAGGCAAGGCTTAGCTTCCATGGTTCGTGACGACGTGGATGAACATTGGCAAACCTTCACCGGAAGGTCTTGGCTTGAGGACCAGGTTCACCTATTATCGAACGGCGACCTGGAGCCAGACCTATACCATTTCCCGCCCGGAACAGATAGGATCGTCTTTCTCTTCAATCCCACCGGGATCCACTGGACAGTTGTTGAGGTGAAATTGCGCGTTGACGGCGGGTACAGATGGATGTACACTCTCTATGACTCCCTCACTCAGGGCGAGTTAGGACCAATATGGGATGCGTGCCGGAAACAATTCCATATTCTCGAAGACCTGATATGCAGTGCTTCCGGATTCCCAGGGCCGGAAACTCGCGGACTCGACAGAGGAGCATCAGCGCAGCAGAAGAATCCATACGATTGTGGACCGATCGCGATATACAATGCCATAGAGCTCGCCGGAGGTCGCAAGCCCAATACCAAGATTGATCCAGAGTATCTCCGCCTGAAGTATCTTCAGCAGATACATAGAGGTCTCTACCTGTTAGATGAGGGGCTAGAACCGTCTGTGGTCAGACTTCATATGCGGTAGTATGCTCAGGCTGTCTATTATAGGTTTCGAGTCCACATAGATACCGAACAGGACAAACATGGTTAGTGCATTGCGAGCATTTTCTCCACATAAATAACACAAAGTTCGCTAAAAGCTTAGAAGTCTAACTCAGATTAATGGTTTAACTCCCGTCTAACATAAGATACGTTCGCCGGTACCTTTCATATCATGAAATGCCATCCTAAGTAAGACTTAGAGTCAATTAATGTTTTTTTCACCCCCTCTTCTGGAGTTTGTAATTCTTACAAAGGAATAGACAGACCATAAAGCACGGACCAATCTCTTGAAATTCTCTTCGCTGCCTTCAGGTTATGACTCGTCACCTATCGAGACGTTGCTCTTCAATCAACTTTGTCTTGATTGGGTAGAGCTTATCAGACACCAGAAATTGTCACTCGAAGACATGTGTGATCTCCTGTCAGTTGAAAATGCTAGTGATTGACATTCTCATTTCATCCAAGGCCCACAAATGCGCTAGTAACAGATATTCGCATATTTGCCTCGTCACCCAAGTACCACACTAGGTGTTGACTTGCGATTACCAAGCCACGTCCTCAAAGAAGCACGCCGCTTCGCTGTCGTTGAATGCACGTCAGAAGAGGGCGTAGTAGCGAACTCTCTCAAAGCAATCGAATCGGATTGTACAACAGGCGCCACCCCGAGGGTACCGACATTAGAATCCTCCTGCCTTATTCCTCCAGCTCTCTGAAAATCCCAAATACGAAGCTCCACGACCCAACCCGGCTTTATCACCGTGTCCCATATTTCCGGCAGGACAATTTCACCCGTGGGGCTCAGAATATCGTAGCCCCCGCTGAAGATCTTGGAGTTGATGGATTCATCGTGGGAAAAAGAGCGTTGTATCAGATGTTCCATACTCTGAAGATTACGTACCAGATCAACTTAGTTTCCATATTATTCTACCTCTGGGGAGCTTACCTGCCAAGATCTGCACTTCTGAAATGGAAAGAGAAACCTCCTCCCAAGACAATCTTTCAATATCACAGGTTCAGACTCTTGCTCGATCGTGGTTGACTGCGGACGATCCGCTTGAGGCTCTGTCTTTTGGCGGGACTGCGTGTCTAGCACGCCATTTTGTAGGGACGGTTCCTCTACGAGCTCGAGGATTTTAGTCTCAAAGAGCCTCAGTATATTTTCTATCGATGACTTTGTGGCATTATTCATCTCTTTGTCGCTGACTCTTGGTCCACTTGACTGGCAGAGAATTTTATCTGCACATGACTCAGTCTGGCTAGCAATGGCCGCGTGACAAGAGGAGCATTGGTTTGTGGAGCTAGAGAGATACGGTGGTGCGGGAGTAGACGGCTCTTTTGAGTTGTATAGTTCTGTGTTATTTGGTGTGTGAGGTAGACTCCTTGGCTTGACTTCTCGAACGCTTTGATCATGTTGAAGCGTGGTGGGGAGAAGCGGACTCGGCCTTCTTTTGGAAGTCCTTGTCCGTCCTGCAGACAAGGGAGACGATGTCTCAGAATCAGCCTGGAGCGACGGGCTTTGAACATCATCAAGCTCATTCGTCGGATCGTTTTCCTCCCTAAGCTCCGGTCTCTGTTTGCTCGAGACCTCATGAGAACTCGAAAATCTCTGTGCGCGACCAAGGCTTTCCTGCCCATGCCAACGAGGAGAGTCCTTCTTTTCAAACGAAGGCAGCGATGCTTCGGTCGACGAGATCGATGAGCGATCATCATCAGAAAGGTACTTGGGGTCGACATAGGTCCAATGGCGCATGAGCGTATCTATGGTGTCCTCCGCCTTAGCCTCAAGGAGTGTGGAGTTGCTCATATTCTGTGCAGACTTGAATCTTTCATCAGCGTCCTCGTGAGGTATAACGTCCAGAATCAATCGGGAAGTTGCTTGCTCTTGCGCTAATTTATGTCTGGCCCTCGATTTCCGCGTAGAATGAGAAGGGATAGATCGGCCGATGCTTTCTGCATCAGAGTCTACCGAATGATCTATATGACTTCGGTCCTCTCGAGGGGGGACGGGGATTAGAATTCTTTCGCCGTCTGGCGTCATCGGACCTGCCTGAAAAGGGTCAATGTCTGGCCCTTGGGTCCGTCGATATCCATCATCACTCCGGCGCGTATAGGGTCTGAACGCTACGACGAATTTCCTATCGGGTGATTGCTCGCGCTTGTTATAGGGTGTAGGAAGCGGAAAGATGTCAGCAAATCTAAGCGGCTGTTCATTTTCAATCAAGTCCAAATCTGTTTGGGCTATCTGGTCCTCGAGTTGCTTTAACTTCTCGACCGCGTGACGGTTTTCGATCACAAGGCAGACAAGTCCTCGTCGCTCCTTGCGAACGTACCACTGGCCGATCGGCTTCACACCTCTTATATGCCATCAGCTTCTTGTACGACACAACCAGGGATAATAGTACTTACGGATACTCTTCAACACCCTTGGTACGCTTCGCGAGTTGTATAACATTGAGTAAGATGTTCAAAGTCGACTTCAAAGACTCGAGACTGCTGCGCAAGGGTTTCACTCGCTCTCTCTTGAAGTACCAGGCGAGCTTTTCAGGAAAGCTCTTCCCTTTTAGATCTTGATCTTCCCCAGTATGTTTCCGAATATCCTTGAAGATACCAGCACACCTGAGCACGATCGACTGGGCAGCTTCGCGCAACTCCGGTCTGTAGTCCAATACATCATCGCAGAGAACGCCATCAAGCTCCTCGAGAACCATTGCCAACAGTGCGACATTGTTTGCGACATCTTCAATCTCCTGACGGCTTGTTTTGACAGTCGTACATAGATCGTAAAGAGTTTTAGACAGCTGCACTCCTGCCGTAGTGACACCGGCCACAGCTGAAAGACCGTCCATCAATACCGACGAAAAGTATCATATATATATTGTTTCACTATCATCACCCTCCATTTCCTTAGGCCATCGTGGTTCCATTGACGAACGGTGATTGAGATCGCATTCAGCACGTCATGAATTTGAGAACGAGGATCGCTGAATGGGAAATTGCGGGCTGCCAGGGGTATTGTGGCAGTGCAACACAGCCCCTCGGCCACATAGGTTTAGATCGTCACTACGCCCTGGTGACCCTCCCAAGAGTGGGCGTAATTGCGAAGAAATCTGATTCCCGATCCAATAGCCGTCAACGGCCTTGACAGAAATCTACCATTTCAGGTACCGCAAATGAGGACACTCTTAGCCTTCGTGATGAAGTCCTATCCGTCAAGGCTTACAGATACAGAAATCGCATTGATGGTCATCCGGGAAACGCTGGCGCTTATTGATTCGTGCTGTGGGAGGGGTAATGCTAGCGATACGCCGCAGACCAGGAAGGCAGCAAGGCTCCAAGGTTACATTATCGGTAAAAGTCCTCCGCACAGTCAGCTGTGACCCCGCAGGATCGACTGCCTCTCGAATGATATGCGTCATCCCCGCTATATACTGCTACGTGATCTACTGACACGTGACGAGCTCGGTAAACCCTTTAGCAAGCTTGTCACAAATGGGCAACTGGCGCGAATTGCTATCGAGATGACAGCCAAAGAAACCCATTCCTAAACCCTTATATATAGTACCACGACTAAATACTCGATCCTAGATCAGGTCTCGAGAAATGATCACCATTGGTAGCCGAACTCTCCCGGCCGTCAATGATTTCACAAGGCTTGAAAATACGCAAATCGAAGTCCCCTTTTGCCAAGATCTCGGGATGCTTAGGCACGGAAACTGTTGCACTTGATAACTGAAGAGGGAGAATTATATGTGTGTGTCTTGGGAAAATCAACAGGACTTGTAGGTGAGCGCACTCTCGGAATATGAAGACATGCTAAGCTTGCTCTAAAATTTCAAATTGAGTGAGAACTGCCCTAGAAATCCCAACGATCAAGAGTATTATCCACACACAATCTAAAACAGACTACAAAAAAATCACCCATTCATAGAACCTGCCACCCACGGAGAGTTGGCAGTCCACCCCTCTGCTTGTCAATTTCGCTTCAGACCTCCCGGATGGTTTCATGCTTTTCATCCATCGCGCCACAACATGCGCATGAGGTCTACCATCCTCATCATAAATATCTGACACGGCAATCGAATCAGATCGCCCAGTCTTAGACGAAGCACAAGCTGTAGATGAGCTTGAGAGGCGTTTCGATGAGCAGGTGAAACGGCCCCGAGACGAAATCGTCCGTCTACCACCCATTAGAACCATATCACTAGCCGCCAGGGCATGGATATGCGCCAGCTTGTTCTTAGCGTCCAGGAGGTCATCTATCTCACTGAACTGTGAGTCGAAGGCACATCCCCTAGGGTACGCCAGCAGGTCGTCTATCTCACTGAATTGGGAATCAAAGGCACATCGCCTAGAGTACGCCTGCTTCGCGCTGTCTCGTGAGCAGGGCAAACCTTGGCTTTTTTTATGAGTATCGAATGGCTTCTTTTGACTCAGCGGCTGCTTTCTGGTAGGAACTGGAAGCTGGCTAGCAGGCACGCACTTGTCTGCCATCTTCCGGGGTGGTCGTGGAGTGACGAGCAGTGTGCTGAGTCGGCCGCAGTTGAAGCAGATATCGCCCGGCATGACTGTGGAACAGGAGCCGCACATGGAGTTGCGGTGGAGGACGGGATAGATTGTTAGGGGCCGAGGCGCGATGAGAGATTTAGGAGACATTTTTGCCAAGTTGATTGAGTTCTCAAGTTTGTTTGTGGTTGAATCAATGACTGGTTTGTTGATTAGGCTTGTTGTATACGTGCGATGATGATCAGGTGTGTTCTGACCCTTAGAAATTGTTTGGGAGAGTACATATACTTATGGCTGCCAGAGATGTAGGCGACGACCATTCCTTTGATCGCCATCCTCAATGTTGAGACAATATGCCTTGTATTTGCAACCTTGTCTCTTAGTACAACGGCATTATCATATGGTTCGAAGAGTTTTAGAACGATCGTCTATCAAAGAACCATTGCTAAAAACGAGACAATGTCTTTCAAACGAACAAAGATTCAAGTCTTACAATCCGGTTGTACAATGTCTTTCGCCTTTTCTACGCATGGATTACAATGACATTAGGGTCTGAATGAATTCACAAAGAAACATGTTGAAACATCCCGACACAGTACCATAACAAAGAAAACCCTTCCAGAGAAGCCAGGTACCTCTAAGACGCGTCTCATCACAACCCGACACCAATTCCTCTCTTCTCTCCTCTTCTCCTTGATACAAATCCAAATACTCTAAAGCCTCGTTCACCTTTCTCTACCCCCACATCAACGATCAAAATAGAACCCCCTCACATCCTAAACATCCCTCCCCTCAAAAATGGGCTGCGCACACTCCAAACCTCCCCCCCATCATCCCACCTACACCGGCCCCAAAGAGTTCCGCGCCAGCATAATGCCAGTTCGCAACAACCATCCCCGATCCTACACATCGCCTATCGAGCCCATTCCCTCCACAATACCCGAGCGTAGACCCAGCCGTCAAGCAGCTCAGACGTACCAGACGCAGGATCAACAGCGAAATCTGAGACGCGAAAGACGCTATTCGTGGGAGGGGCACCAGACGGAGAAGGTGTTTACGACGTTTGAGCAGATGGCTGAGCGGGGCATTATTCCTAAAGAGGCCTTGAGGAGGAGGTAGGGTCATTGGCTTTCGGGGGTAGTAGGGGTTGGTAGTTTTTTTCGGATTTCGCAGTCAGTTGTAAGCAAAAAGCTATTTAAAGTCAATGACGGTAAGCAGAAACTCTTGTTGCGATGTTCCTTTTGCAAAATCAATATGTACAAGTGCGCGATTCGTTTGTCGGCTAGCAAATGAGGGGTTTTTTAAGCGTAGCAAGAACAATGTACTACAGTAAGAGATCGGTCCATCCCTCTCGTTGAGCTCGAGCATCCAATAGCGACGACATGCATCTCAGGGTCAGTTGCGCAGGGAAAATCTCGAGTTCTGACGTAATAGAATTTTTATTATCATCAGCATGCTTTATCAAAGATCAGACTATCAAAGAACCGCGTGCAAAGATCCGAATCCATAACCCACCTACCCCATCCTCCTAAACCCCTACTCTTGACCCACATAACTCTTCTTTGCCCCCTTACGAGCCGGTCTGTCCGTCCTCGTAGTCTCCTTGACTTCAAAACCCTGAGCCTCAGCAAACTCCTTCGTGTCCTCAATCTCCTCAAGCATCTTCTGCATCTTACGATTGCGAGATTTGCCTGTGGTGTAGGGGTTCATGCGGCAACGTGTCCACTCCTTTTGTCGCTGATGGCGGAGGCGAGTCTCTTTCGTCTGTTCATATCGCCAATTCGGACCCTTCTTAGGGACTGTAAAGCTGGATAGAGCGCCGGTGTTATCCTCTTGCGCGATTGTACCGGAAGACAGGATCGGAGAATGAGAGGAGAAGTCGTCGGCATCAGCATCTCGTTGACTCTCGAATTCTTCAAGAGAGTAATCGTGGCTCGCTGTGGGTGGCAATGACTCTTCACCACGTTTGTTGTCTTCTGCAATAACAGCTGATGGTCTTGCTTGAGTAACGCTATTTCGCTTTGGAGCCGATTCGGAGTCGAAATCGATGGCATTGACTGCACGCTTTCTCTTCGAATCTGCATCTTCCGGTACATCTGCATCAGCGATTGGAGAAGTCAGAGAGAACGTACCGATTGTCAATGGTTGCAAACACACTCCTCGCTTGCTCTGCATCAGTAAAGACGGGTCGATTGAAGAAGTTTCAGCATCCATTTGAGGGGTCTGTGGGACTTCCTTTCGGGCGTGATGGTCATTCGGCAGTGACTCGATGCTATGCATCAACGTGGTCAAGTTGTCTTCGGCAGGAAGAAACAGCGCCGGCGGAGGGTTGGGATCTGCAGACAATCGACTTAGCTGTGGAGCATACATCGCATTAAGGTGTCTCTGAAGCTGTGGAGAAGCAAGAGTCCATCTTGAAGGTTCTCGTCGATTCTCCACATTAGACGGTACAGACCTCGGTGGCTCCTGCGCAAGCCGTGGAGAAGGAGCTAGCTGCGGATCAGGTCTCACCTCCATAGGGATCGGTACCCACCGGATATTCGAAAGAGGCGTTTCTAGCACGGCCTGATTCATTGCATGAGCTGAAGCTGTCGGCTCAGTCACATTGAGCGTCTGGTGTGAGGCTTCGGAGTCGAGATCAAAGTTGATGTAGTCGGACATGCTGAAGGGCGCCTCAGTGGCCTGAGTTGGACTAATGAAAGCCATCGTACTTGAAGAGGTCGTGTGGGCTTGAGATAGGGAGAGCTGGTTCGAGGTATGTGGTTGATCTTGCTGGCTGGAGAACTGATGCGTTGATGGTGAAGAGGAGTTGCAGGTCGGAAGTTGGGACATGGGGCTACTTGTAGGCTCTGGGCAAAAAATCATGAAACGCCATTGTCACTACCTCAATCTTCGTGGTTCCTTTGTGACGTTGAGCATTCAAGACAACCAACAGAGGTGACGTGAAAGGCTATTGTCGTTGCTGAAAGAATGCCTCTACCTTGAATGAACTAAAGCCTGAGGAACAAAAAATTGCATTCATCTTGCATAACAATCCCTTGGTATGAATGAATGGATATTGAGAAGGGTGGCGTTTAAAGAACAATAGCTGACGCAGTGGCCGAAAACCACTCCACTAATAGAATGTGGTGGAGTATCGACCGTAACATTCGCGTCCATTCAAAACAGCATCCCCTTTACATTGTAGCAATGCGCGGTCTCCTTCCCTCAAACATGGCCATGACACCCTCATTCCTCCATTCCATATTCCTCGTAGAACCACGCAATACCCGATCTCCTTCCCTCAAACGTGGCCATAGTCCCCTCATTCCTCCATTTCATAGTCCTCGTAGACCCCCGCCTGATTTTCTGCATGGCGAGATTCCGTTGGAGTGGGAGAATAGTGCGTTCGTCGATCCATGTAATCGTCAAGGCCGTCGGGTTCTGGCGTTGGGGATTCATGGATCCACCCTTCAAAAGGCGCAGTGTCTCTCATGTCCGCTACCTGGTTCTCCGTATCTGAACCAGATACACCAATGTTCCACGGGTTGCTCCGTGGTCTTGGAGTAGACGAATCGCGGCGAGGGTTTAACCCTTGAGGATTCTGCCAATCTGGTGTTTGAGCATCGTAGTCAAGGCTGTGACGAGGTGAAGATCGAAGAAAAGGATGGTCTGACTGGGAAGAGGTTGGGAAAGATCGGTGATCAGATGTCTCGATGCTCTCGATCGGGATACTGTATTAGTCAGTAGCTCTTCGTAACCTCCTTTGTCATTGCGGTGGCTTACTCTGCTCCAAACACAAACTCAGTCTTGACGGGGGTACCGTCATGTGCCTGCGCATGAGTCTGTGTTGCATATAGAGAAGTACGCGCTCTGGTTCATGTTAGTGGCCTGGTAGAATTGCTTCCATGCTAGGTTGACATACAGAGCCTCATTCATCTCTTGAAGATTGATCGCTTGACCTTGTACATCCATAGCGACATCGTCTGTTTCTATCTCCATCTCCATGTGTGATTCCGCACGGCTTGTTTGGGTGCGGCGCTGGATAAATGACTCGCTCTTCTCCATGCTAGGATGATCTGTGAAGCGCAAGGATTGGGGGTTTCCATGCTTTTCTACACAAGCAGGGAAGTGGTCTTTGACACTCTTCGGTCTTGTAAAATTTGATCCGCATCTTGGGCAACAGAAGTCACCATTGCCATCGTTGGTTTTCTTGACCGGTTTCAACACCTCTGGAGAAGGGACACCGCACACGTCTGTGTAGCCATCATCGCGTGAATGAGCGTGACGCTTTTGAGTCTGTGCTGATGGCCCTTGAGCTTTGTTGTCTGAACCGGCAAAGCTTCCAGTGTCTTCAGGCATGGTTGTACTGTGAGTCTGCTGACGTGGTGCTTGTTGGAGGTCCGTACTGTTGGAGGTGGAAAGAGATGGTGGAAAGCTTTGATGGACGTGATGGTCTCTTTGCCGCGATCCCGGTAGCTCCACACCTAGAAGCTGAGTAGAGCTCGGCACGAGGACAGCACTGTTGTTGACAATGCGATAGGACTGCAAATACCCATCATTTTTTCTTCTCACTGTATAGTGAGCCAACTCATAGCCCTCTGGGATCACCAGTTCTTCTAGTGGAGCCTTGGTGTCATTCTCGTTTGTTTGGTTCTGCGCCGAATCACTGTCAGTCCTGAATCCTCACATTTGGCGACAAGACTTACGCGTTGCTGGTGAGCCGAGCCCATCTTTGCCGGGTAACTCATCTTCCTTTGGCTAAAATGTCGACCTGAATGTTTATGGGACAGAGTTAGCTGGTTGGTGTTGGAGTTGGTGTCGTAGAGTGTGATGTAAAGGACAGTGAAAGAAATTCTTTTAAGTGTTTACCTCACTGCAAGCCTAGGTCACCGGGCCGAGATTAACTCCGGTTGACCGGCATTAATATTTATCATATATATAGAAGTAGATAATATTGCTAGCTTCTTCTCTCGGACTGCTTGCATGGTTGGTAACTCTCTCGACTTACTTGAGTTCTTATGGATAACCTACCTACCTGTAGCTTAGCTCTCACGGAGGTCTGTATCAAAAGTCCTGGACAAGAAGGATTTATAAGTAAGAAAGGGTCTTGTAATTCCGGGCCCTAGAAAAATAGTTTAGATAAATTAAAGGAATCTTACCCTCGGGAAATTGCGGGGATGAGGGGATTGAGGGGGGGAAGAGGGTGTTAGGGTGGGGGAGGAAGGAAGAAGGAAAAGGGGGATTGTGGGGAAGGGAAGGGGTGGTATCCCGGATAAGAAGGGTTCTTGAGTGAGAAAATGTGATATTATCCCGGGCCTTAGAGATGCAGTTTGAATGGATTTTAGGGATTTTACCCCTAAGAAATGGCACTTCAGTACTTTCAAGGGTGATTTTGACGTTTGATTGAGGTGATTGACCTACCTTTTTCTCTGTAAAGAGGGTGATAATCGGTAAGACAGTCCTTTTCCACCGGTCACGGACCATATCAGAATTGATAGCCGCATCCCAAGCCCAGAAAAGTACACAATAATCAAGGAATTCTTCCATCCTAACACTTAGTCATGGAGGTACAAGTCCATGCCAATTCGGCCTTTAAGGCTGTGACTCGTACATCTACCCGATTTCGTGGGGGTATGTATGCCATAGATGTCAATGGGATTTGATAACCTAGTGAATGCAAAAGCATAGTAGACACGGGCCACACTGCATGTTCCGCGAGCCTAGGTCATTTCCAGAACATTTCAGTGTTGACATATTACATACTGCGTACCTGGTGTTTGTGTTGGAATATGCTGCCTCAGGGTGGCAAAACACGTGGCAGACTCGGATAGGGTGGATTACTGCAATTTTATCTGTGCTAGAGGATTCTGCGGGTCTACGAGGTAATAAGTGGTATGAAATGATGGGTCAGATGATGAACTTGCTGGAATGGTTTCGAATTAATTACGGAATAGTGTCTGCTAGAGTGGCATCAAATCAATTCTCGTATAGATAGGCTGTTACAATGCATTCAGGTCTCGATCTTTTCATTCAGCAATGTGGTATGCCGTCGTCGAAAATGACTTGTTGAATCATCAACTCGGCGTTTGTCGTCGGCACGTATTGCTGTATCTCACTGTGCACGGGGCAGTATAGCCACCCGGTGACGGACAGGGCAAAACCTCCTCGATCGTATACGGCAGGCGCTTTTGGGATGCGAGACTCGCCCTCCTCAGCTGGCCGGAGTGCTCCTCCCGTTCCACCAGGTCGCAATACGACAGCCAAACATCGCGCATGTCTGGCGAGTGGCGGAGGATGGCGCAGAGTTCATCTCCTTGGAAGATGAGGTTTTGCAGGTACAGGCTGAGGAGGCGGGGTAGCTGACAGCCGCCTAGGAGTGCGTCGAAGGCTGTGATGCCGTTCCTGTACTCTCCTCGTGCATCTGTCATGCCGATAGTGAGAGATTCCAGATTGCAGGCGGCGAATAGCATTCCAGTTGGCCGTCTGTACTGGCGTCTCGGCCCAAGATCCAAGCCCAGCGTACTATCCAAGTGTAACTCCAATCTTGTCAAATGGCCCAATACTGTATGTGTTGCGTTGATGATGTGAGGCTCAAGGGCGTCAATGGCTGCGAAGGGTAGATGGTCGGAGTGACTTGCTGGGTGGATCGAAACTCTTCGGATTGAGCCGTTTGGAGACTTCTGCAACGCCATCATGATCTCCTCCCATGGGTTCCACGGCATTGACTGGGACCCAACCTGACTGAGGCCGCAGGAATAATTCAAGTGCGACAAGGGGTGCTGGGGGTGGGGTAAGCAGTTGAACTCGACGCAATTCAATCCCCGAATGTCCGGATGTGATAGCGCTTCTTCGTAGTCACGGTATGATGTAGACCACAGGTGGTTGTGCTGCGGAGTTGACCTTTTGCTCAGCCCGGGTACGTTAGCCAGTGCATAGCGAATCCGAGCGAAGAGGGAGACTGGACGCAATGAAATCTCTTCAATCCATGGGAGACCTTGTCGACGCCTCCTATCTGTGATTTCGACTTCCCGCAGGTTGGGTAATGTGTTCAATAGGTGGAGAATCTGCGCACGCACAGCGCCGCTGTCATGAAGTCTCTGTCGATATACTTCAAGCTGACTGTAGAGCCTCTGCAAGTGCTTTGCTTGCTTGGCATGGAAGTTAGATTTTCTGCACGATTGTGCAAACCCGGTCTGCGATGGGACAATAAGTGGTAACGTTGCTCCAGTGTAGTACTTCACCGAAATTGTGAGTGTGTTGATCAGATTGGGGAACCTTGAAGCGACTAGCTCAGCAACTTTATAGTCGACGAGGCGGAATGAAACAAAAACGCAGTTGAAGAGCAAAGGCGTAGTCATGTCGTGGAACATTTTGGATGCTAGTCGTAGTGCCTTCAACGTCTTTTTCTGGACGAAGCTGCATATATGCAATATCAATTCAGAGGGAAGAGACATGGTGAGCGGATGCCTCGTAGGAACCGGATACAATACTAAACTGCGTATGATAATGGTCGTGCTGACTCAAATGGAAAAATTGGAAGAGAACAAATATCTGATCAATAGTATAGTAGATGGAGTGCGTTAGGTATGTTTGTTTTTGCGGAGAGTGCAGCAACTCATTATTGGGTGACGAGACACCTAGGAAGGTGTTGTCAAGGATCTAGATTTTGAGTGAAGGTGTGTGGGAGGCTAATATAGACCCTAATTAGCGAATTTATAAACTTCCGGCGTCTACTTAGCATTATCGCTTATTATCTATATGCCCCACCTGATTTTCATCTATAAAGTAGATATCTAGTAAGATTTATTAACTAATATTATTACTACTAGAATAAGTAGATACTAGTATAGAAACGAATAAATAAATAGATAATGTCTAACAATCTAGATTATCAGTCTATCTAGCTAGTAAATAGCCAGATATGTGCGGAGAAGCTAGCTAGCTCTAGCCCTAAGTGCTGTGTGGAGGACTCCGTAAAAAATCTGCGTACACTGCTAGGGAGTACACTGTAGCCTTCCATAGAACTAATCATCCTACCCACCCACAACGTACGTGCCTATGTAGTCAAATTGTCTTTTACAACTCAATCTGAAATCAAGTTCAAAACCCCCACTTACGCCACAGTAACATACAACGTATTACTCCTCACAGCATCGCTCCTCGTCGCCTTGAACTTGAACGAACCCGCCTTTGGAAACTTCAGCGTAGCTTGCCCGTTCGCATCCGTCAACACCCCCCCAATGCTCGCCCCCTCAATCGGGATCTTCTCCAACAAGTCCGTCACCGTCACCACATGACTGCTCCCCTTCTTGGCGACGATCGTGCCCGGCGTGACCTTGAGGAAGTAATTGAGCACGGCATCCCAACCAAAAACCCACAGCACATTCTGCCCCGGCGTGACTTGCACCCGGCAGCCCGTCGGGACGTATGTGTAGTCCAAGATCGTGAACCAGAACCGGGTGTCGTCGATATTCGTGTCCGTAGAGATGCTGCTGATGATGAAATCGTCAAAGGAGACGTCGTAGCGCCCGTCGTAGGGGACGTGGTAGAGTTTGGACCAGGCGTCGAGGGCCGTGGTGAGGGTGGGGCCGGGGACGATGTATTCGCCGTTGTTGGTCCCGTCGCAGATATGGGTGCCGCCGGACTGGGTAGTGATGTTGCGGGGGGTGGAGTATATCGGGCCTTCGTAGAAGGTTTTGACGGAACCTTCGACTCGCAGGTTGACGACGTTTCTGTGAGAGAGTAGTTAGCGGGTGGACGATGAGCCTGTGCTGATTCGCATGATTGTACCCGGATGCCGCCAGGGTATTGGCATCCTCTGGCAAGCCTCTGACGAGGTTAGCTACGGAGAGCACGAGAGCACAGATGAAAGTGGGAATGGAAGGCATGACTGTTGGACGGGAGCTGGGGTGGCTAAAAGCTGGTTGCAGCAAAGTGGAGAGCTCGCGGCGAGTCGCACTGGTACTTTATATACCTATGTCGAGAGCGTTCGGGTTCAGTGTTGCCTTGTTCGGCCTTGCTCGGCGGGATATATAAGCAGGATAAACTTGGTGACGAGTAGTACCCTCCCATTTCATCTTTCGCTACACATGGCCAAGAATCTCGCTTTGGCATGTTCGCCAAGAGAAGCGAGATCTGGCGAATCCAAATCAAGTCGCCGGGGGAGTGAATTTTGCTTTGTAGGCTGGAACTTTAATTTTTATGGAACCAATAGAATGACACGGCGCGGTCAAGGAAAGCAGTAATAGTCTTGGCACTTCCATCCATCAATATTGTTAAATAATAATGTTATATATAGCGTTGCCTGCGCCCCAGGGCCGCTATCGGGCCGCTATCGGATATGTCGGGGTTCCTTACGGAGGATGGCGCAAAAAGTCCTGGTCTGATACTGGCCGGAAAGGTATGGTATGGTATGGTATGGGATATGGACTTCTTATACGTCGTGTGGCGCAAAAAGTGCTGGACATGCCATGCCTCGTCTCGGATAACGTCGCACGAGGGGCAGCCAAAAATCGGAAAGGGTTACCTAGACAATGCGCGTAAATGTAGGGCCAAAGCCCCAATAAGCCCTCAATGTGGTGCGTGGGTGCCCTTAGATCTCTCTGCTACAAGGTTGTTATCCGGGGGCTCCTTGGCATGTCCATTATGAGTTGCAAAATGAATAAGATTGCTTGGCATTATGGATTGTGTGCTATCCCACCCGATTTATTAGCCGATTTTATATAAAATTTTAGAGAACTTATATCTAAACTACTATATTCGTTAATTATAATCCTCTAATTTATACTTAAAGCTATTATATAGACTAAATATAAATATATCGCGATTATAATATCTCGAAATATCTTAAAATTTTATCTAATAGCTTTTAATAGCTAGATATCTATAGAAGTTTTTTAACTATATTAATATAACTCTTCTAAGTATATCTTCTTTAAGAATAAATAGAGCTATACTATTATTACCGTAGCGTCTGCAGCTATCGATAAGATTAAGTAGAAAAAAGATAAAAAGAAGATATAGATAAAAAAGATAAAAGTCGATATTATAATTATAAAAAAGACGCTATAGAAGTAATAAAAGACTATAAAACTTTATAAAAAAGAGAAGACTTAACGTTATAAAAAGAAGAAGACTTATATCGCTTATTTAAAGACTTAACTTAAGTCTTTTTATACTAATATCGTACGTCGCGATAAGAAAGAATATATAGTATTAATAAAAAGTACTTAATAGATTACTAAAAAGATAATAGCTAAAATAGATATATAGAAATCTTACTTATCTAAAATAATAAAAAGATTAAAGAGAAAAAAAGAATAAAAGAATAAATCTTATAAATATATAGTTAGAGTTATATTAAAGATATAGAATAGACTATATACTCTAACTAAATAGATAAATAAGATTAATAATATATATCTTAAAGAAGACTTTAATATTAACGCTTTAAGTATTAAAATTAATATAGCTATAGAGCTATATAACGTTATTAAACTTATTAAGATTAAAGAATAAATAAAATTATTATATAGCTAAGCTACTTACTAGACTTTTACTCTAACTAATTTATCTATTAATAAATAGAAACGACAAGTTAAGTCTATTATTATAAATAAGTAGTAGAAGTATCTAGACTATATAATTAATATTAAGATTATATATATTAATCGTATTAGTCTTAAAAAAAATATATAAGTTATTAATAATTCTATATAGTTTTTATCTTATTATTATATAAGAATTAATTAATTAAAGAAGTATTATATTATTATTTATAATTAAAACGAGGTTCTAAATAACTATATAAAGTAATTAATTATAAGATAAAAATACTACTTTTTAAGCTACGGCTATAAGGGTATCTACTAAGTTAATAAGAATAATAAGTATTATAAGATTAACTCTATAGCGAGAGAGAGATAGATAGCTATTATATAAGATAGCTAAATTACTAAATTCTAGTCTTCTTTTAATATATATAAGATATTAATAGCGTAAGTCTCTAGTACTAATAATTAGTTATTATAAAGAAACTATAAGAAATTAACAATAAAGTAGATAAAAGAGATATATAAGAATTAAATAGAATTTAAAATAATAAAGAGTATAAAGTTTCTTATAAGTAAGAATTAATTTATATAGTAGTTATAACTATATTTTCTTTCTTTATCTTCTATTCCGCTAGTATATTTATATAAAATAGTATAATATTTTTATAATAATTATTTATAGTAATTATTTATTACTTCTACTTAATCTTTTTTATCTATATCGATACCGCGTTTCTAGTCTATAATAGAGGCTTTATAAGTAACGAGTTAATAACGTTCTAGCCCGATTAGACTATAAACTAAAAAGAATAATATTATTAAGAGTTTTTAATAGTAGAAGAAGAATAGTATAAATAAATAATTAAAGAAGCTTTAATATTACTAGGCTTAGCGAAAAATTAATTATAAGATATAGAATCTTAATAATATAAAGACTATAGCTAATACTTTATTTAATATCTATAAAAGTACTATTTAAATTAATCTTTTTAATAGTCTTATTTAAAGTTTAAAGAAGAATCTAAAGAAGTTTAAAGATCTCTAAAGAAATACTTATTAATATACTTATAATTTAAATACTCTTAGCTAGTAGTAAGTAGATAGATTTTAATAAATTACTTAGCTATATACTATATTATTACTCGTCTTAGTACTATTTCTCTATATTCTATTTAAATTACTCTATTTCGCTATTAAATATATAGTCTATAGTACTATATCTAAAATACTCTACTATAAATCTATTATAGCTATTATTTTAAATTACGTATTATAGAAAATCCTTAAAGTCGTTCTTAAATACGTATTAAAAGATCTTAAAATAATGTCGTATTTACGCCTTTAGTATACTAAATATAAGTTTAATTAAATTATAATTAAGTAAGTAAGAAGAGAAATATTTAACGAAATAATCTTTAATCTAAATAGTCTTAATAATATAAGAATTAATATAAATATTAATATTATCTAGAACGATAATACTGCGCTTCTTAAAGTACTCGTTATATAGCGATAATAGCTAATTAATTAGTTAATTAAAAAGATCTTTTTTAAAATAATAGCCTTTCTTAATCTTAGTATAAGAGAGATAGTTAGTAATAATATAGATTAAAAGAATACTAATCGAGTTATCTCTTCTTATATTATTATAGTATCGAGTAGAATTATTAATAAAAGTATAGACTATAGATCGCTATATTATTATTAGCTTAAACTAAAACTTATTAATAAAGACTAGTTACTTAGTCTTTATCTAACTCGTAAATATCTACTATACGATATAAAGTTCTTTACTCTAATTATTACTAATACGCTAGCTCTTTTTACGAGTTATTTTAGCGGTTTTTAAAGCTCGATAGATAGTTAACTTATAAATCTTAATATTTTATTCCTTTTTTAGAAAACGGGCTAGTTCTTCTTAATATAGCTATAAATTTTAATACTAATATTTAAAAAGAGTATTTAAAGTAATAGATAAGAGATAAGAATATTACTCTTAATAATAATAATTATAAGAAATTATAGTATTATTATAGATTATAAGATTTCTCTTCTATTAATACGCTATTATATAATTAAAATAAGTATCCTCCGCTACTATATTAGATTATTAATAAGATTTAAAAAGTAGCTAAGCTCGCTAACGAATATAAAGCTTCTTTCTAAATAATAATATTATAACGCGATTAAGAGGTAGCTACACGTTTAATCTAGGAGTAAAATATTAGTAAATAAGTATATACTTAGTATTAAGAGCCTCACTTATTTATAAGATGGTATAGTAAAGATAGAGAGTAATACAGTAGTTATTTAGTAAGATCTCTAAAATTTTATATAGGATCGGCTAACAAATCGGGTGGGATAGCATACAATCTATAATGCCAAGTAATCTTATTCATTTTGCAACTCATAACAGGACTTTTTGCGCCATCCTCCGTACCATACCATGGTATGGTGTGGTATAATGCCCCTGGATCCCATACCATGGTATGGCATAAGCCCAGCTGGGATGGGATCCCGCTGGATTATACCACACCTTTCCGGCCAGTAAGATTCATGTAAACGTCCTCCAGACTCACACCGCCGGTTCCAAAATCCGAACCCGACGCTCTGAAGCCTTAGCCCGGACCACAGACTTCCCACCCCCATCAGCAACCACTGTTCCCTCATCCTCGCTCTCTTCCTCGTTCCAGACTTCCGGCTTATGAAACGGACTCTCCTTCATCGACAACATAGCCATCTTCTCCTCCTCCTCCTCCGCCGCCTCCTCTTCTTCTTCTATTTCCGTCACATCAGACCCCACCCTCGGCGACCGGAAGACGCTCTTGTTCGCCCGGAGTACCTGGACAACCTCGTCGCGTCCGGCCTCTTTGGCCATCTGGAGTGCCGTTTGCCCGAGGACGTTTTTCGCGGAGAGGTCGGCGCCGAGGTCGATGAGTCTGGTGGCGGCGGCGAGACGGCCGAGCTCGACGCTCGCGAAGAAGAGTTGTTGGATCATGTTGGGGTTTGTGGGGGTGGCGGAGGCTTCGATGAGGAGGAGGGCGCATTCGAGGTGGCGGTTGTGATGGGCGATTTTGAGGGGCGTTTCGAGCCATTGGTCTTTTTGGTCGGGTTTGGCGGCGTGGGAAAGGAGGATGGCGACGAGGTGGGTGTGGCCGGTCATGGCGGCGAGGTGGAGGGGGGTACGGTGGTAGTCGTTGAGGGAGTCGGGGGAGAGACCGGCGGTGAGGAGGAGGGTTAGGATGGTGGGGTTGTTGGCGTTGATGGCGCAGTGGATGGCGGTGTTGCCCATGTCGGGGTCGCAGTGGAATATTTCGCGCGGTTTGGTGGCGATTAGGTTCTTGAGTTGTTGTTCGAAGCCGAGGTTGGCAAGTGACCAGATGGGTAACGAATGCAATTCTGGATAGCAGTCTTCTTGGATCGTCTGTTCGATGATATCTTTGCCCTCGAGGGTTCTCATGACGTTCATTTGGCCGTACTGCCAAGCAACTGTCCAAGGTGTCCTTCCATGCTTGTCCGTGATGGACTGAATAGCACAAGAGTCCAGCAGCAACTTTGCGATCTTATGGTTGCCATTGCGACTGGCATCGTGTAATGGTGTTTTTCCATTCTGGTCTTGAGCATTGATGTCTAGGCCTTCCTTGATTAGCAACTGTACAATTGCTTCGTATCCATCAATGGCGGCGCTGTGAAGTAACCCGCGGTCGAGGTCGTCTCGAACATTGATATCAGCATCGTACTCCAACAGGAGCTTGACCATTGCTTCATTACCCGCATCTACAGCTCTCAGTAAAGCCGTGCCACCACCTTCGTGGTCTTTAATGGAAGTATCGGCGCCTTGCATCAAGAGATATGTAGCAATTAGGATCCTAGCCACAGTCTCTTTGTGTCCTCTAGTTGCAGTGGCGGCTAAAATTAGAGCAGTACTTCCAAGGCTGTTTTGTGAGTTGATCCCGATACTTTCATGTTCCAAGAGAGCTGCAACAACTTCTGACTGTCCGGTAACCGTAGCCAAGGACAGAGCAGTATTACCTTCCAAGTCTTTTTGATCTACTTTAGTCCCTGGCAATTTCAATAGAGCGTTGACGATATCTAGCTTGCCATTTTGAGCTGCTAGCATCAAAGCCGTACGATTATAGCGTCTAAGGTGTATGGCGTTCACATCCAACTCCTTGTGTGACAGCAACAGCTCGACAGCCTCGATGACACCATTGTCAACAGCCTCAAACAAGGCAACACTGTCCCTTGCGCTATATTGATTCACATCCGCACCCCGTTCGAGCAACTTGGCCACCATTGCTACATGTCCTCGTCTACAAGCATACATAAGCGGAGTCTGCTTGTAATTCGGATCCGTAGCGTTAACTTCCAAACCTTTATCCAAAAGTCTGGAGACCACTTCGGTCAGACCAAACCAAGAACAGACGTGCAGCGCATTGGCGCCTTTACGAATGTCCCATTCGGCGCGCTCAGCAGAACGGAGATACCAGGCGGCTTGGGTCCATGCTGAAATCTTGTACAAGTCGCCAACGTATGTCAAGACTGCTGCTTGTGTCTCTGACAGTGGTCCGGCCTCATAAGCATGGTCTCCCCAGTATATACAAGCATATTCAAGGAGAGGATAGACTTTCTTTCTCGCATCGAAATCTCGGTCCTCGTAAATGCCTTCACAAGGCTTCGCAAGCTCCTCGAGGCTCATGTAGTGCAGTGAAATGCGAGTGATGTTGGCCGATGCAGTCGCGAACCAGCGATTACGGGTTTTGTCAAAGTACTCTTGCGCTGTACGATGATTGAGTCTGACATTTTTCTCATCAATGTCGATCGTTATCATTCCAGCGGTAACTTCAAGGATCGTTGCCTTGTCAGGCCTAGCCGCCTTTCTGAACCCTGCCTTGTTAAGATCGACCGCCAGCGCATCCCTGAGTTCTGCAAGACTGAGAGGTCTATTGGCATGGACGACCCATTCGAGTGTCTTCCGTGCTAGGTTCGAAGCACGAGGGTTCTCGGATTCCTCGATGATGCGTAGCATGTTACGCTCGTAGAACCCATCATAACCTTCTGGCGGGTCATCCAAGGCGTCTTCGACCTCGCCTTCGCTTATACACGCTCGTAATGTTTGCATGTAAAGGCCAGCCAGCGTGAACATGCTGTTGGCCTTACTGACAACAGTGGGAATTATCCTCTCTTGCAGGTCTGGACGCCTACGACAGATGCGTCCAAGCCTTGTCGTGCCAAACGAGGACTTGGTGGTAGCGCTATTATGATGCTTTGGATTCCCCAGACGGAATTCGACTTCCAGCTCTTTTTGGACATACCGCTTGATGTCGTCCTGGGAAGGCTCTACGCTCATCCTCACCTCATCTGGCTCCTTCAGGACGTGCTTGCGGTCCTTGCAATATAAGTCTTTTGCCCTGCAG
Organism: Parmelia sp. 050094; assembly: GCA_018257885.1. Lineage (NCBI taxonomy): Eukaryota > Fungi > Ascomycota > Lecanoromycetes > Lecanorales > Parmeliaceae > Parmelia > Parmelia sp. 050094. The sequence continues at coordinate 10,653 of JAEUBB010000095.1, read as the reverse complement.
CTCGGACATATGTCAATGTCGCAAATGTCACAGTGAGAATAGATCTTGAGGGGCGGAAGAGGTGGATTGTCATCAGTAGGTTTTCCGCGGCCACAAAAGTCGCAGAATACCGTCTCTTCCAAGCCAGGTTCTTCTTCAATGGGGCGCGAAGTGATCATCAAGCTTGCTTTCTCCGTCGGCAGGTTGACGAGTTGGTCCGCCAACCTATTTTTGACGGTTGGAGACGCCTCATCATAAGCATCCACTACTATCATGACCCTGTATGTTTCCAACATTTTATTTAGCACGATTCCAAGGGACAATCTGGATATGGGAAGCTGCCTACCTCTCGAAGTGCCGGATCTCAGCATTGAAAGCTTCATAGAAATCATCAAGCGTGGGGCGCGACTCGTTCTCCGCACCCGAGAAGAGCCTTTTGGCTTCTGGAGACTTGAATCCGGCATTCGGATGTTGGAGCAACTGTTTTAGTAGGCTGCCAACTAGGTTGTCAAGCGTCTGAATATTTGACTCCTTGTAATTGATATATATACAAAGGACGGGTACGTTCCGATACTTGAAGATCGTCTTCAGGTGTTCAATTACTAGGGCGCAGAGGAGGGTCTTTCCGGCACCTGGCTCACCGACACATTGTAGCCTCCAAGGACTGCCAGACGTCCAGGCAGCGAATTCCGGAGTTGTCAGTAAATTTGGGGTAGAAACATTCTGCTGTTGACACTGGTTGTAAAGCTCGGATTGTCGTGCTTGAAAGCTGAGGGGAGATAGCCAGTCGATGATTGCAGCCCTTTTCTTCTCTTTGACCTCTTGTTCTCGTTCTCGGGCCGCCCGTTGCCTTTCCTCTGCTGCTTCTCTTCTGGTCTGTTCCCAATGGACTGCTGTTTCTAGTCGGAGTTTTTCAGTCGCCTCGGCTTGTTCTTCGCGGGCTCTCTGCCTTTCCTTGGCTTGTTCTTCGCGGGCTGTCTGCCTTTCCTCGGCTTCTTCTCTCCTCGCCTTTTCCCTTTCTTCTGCTTCTCTTTTCTGCTGTACCTGTCTTCCCTCTACTTCTGCTTCTTGGTTTCTTAGTAACTTCCTGACACCGTCGCTGGTATCAAGGGAAATTGCGAGATGATCATAGGCGAGGACAGACTCGACCTGTTTTATAGACTCATCTATCTTCCCAATAGTTTTCTGGAAGCTTTTCTTGTCATGGTGCCACCAGGACCGTCTGACTTTGGACTCGGTACCCTTCTCCGACAAGGTCCTCAAGCTATTCTCGGTTTTCTTCATTCCATCCTCTATCCGTTTCAAGGCGCCATCACTCCTACGATTGGGATCAGGGCCCAGCTTTTCGCCCTTTGAATCAAGCACTGTAGAAGATTTCAACACTGCCCTGAAGGCTTCGAAGCGATCATCCTTTGGATTCTCCAGAGCCCTTTTCCCGTGTTTGTTGAGCAACTCCATCTTGGTTTGGAAAGTAGCAAGAGTACGGACTAGCTCATCCTGTTGCTCTGGGGCAGTAAAGTAATCACGACCGTATTCCTGCACTTTCCGGGCCAAATGCGCCAACGTGGCTACAGAGGCAACTAATCCTACTGTTTCCGCCATGTCGACGAGCGCAATTATCCTTGGAATAGGGCAGATCAAGACTGAAGAGGCCTGTACGGAAGTCTGCACCGAAAGTCCTGGACAGCACTAGTGACAACCCTAATTAGAGGGTTTCCTTGGGGTATGGTTTCCTCAGGACATCTTCTCCTTAAGGTGTAATTCTACAGAAACATATCTATTGTAAGGTATAATTCCATTGAATGTGATCTTTAAATGGGGCGATTCCCTTCGGAGTGCACGGTCTTGGCGGCCAGGATTTTCGGTGCCGAGGTAGTACTCTGTAGAAGCGAAGACCTCGTCAGAAGTTCGGGGCAAGGCTTGACCATCCGATCTCAGGGACTAGAGATAATGGGCGATGGAAGTGATCAAAGCAGCTGCCAGGTATGAAATAGATGAGAGGTGCCTTGGGCAGCAGATAGCATAATACAGTGACGATGGGTTGGATGATTTGGTATGATGAGCTAAGTAAGCATGGTGTCATGTCTGAGGTCTCTCATGTAGGTCCGGGGCTGAGCCGTTAGGAGCTAAGATGGGGGAGGGGATTGGCCCCGGGGGGTAGCTTAAGGTTTGGAATCTGCACCTAAGGTTGTTCATGCGCAGTCGCCTGGCTCGCCTTAAATCCCTTAATCAGCTACTAGTACTGTCTCCAAAGGGAAAATCTATCGCACCCAGAAGAATGGAATCACGGCTCACGGCTCACGACTAGTTGGATTCTTGATGTTCCTGCCGGTGTAATCATTGCGAAGATTATGGTGTACATGTATCCGTCGGCTGTCCTTGTCTTCTTCCGCGCCCTGCCAATCGCACAGGATGCCAAATCTCTTCCATGGCATATACACTATGCAACGGTCATCAGCACTACCGATGTTTTCTTTTCCATTGTCATGGCCCAAGATTAAGTTTGTGTACCTTAGCTTGCATTGGATTTGGGGGCCCCGGGAAGAGCAGGTGTAACCTACTTTAATTTCCTTTCCATTTTCCATTTTCCATGACCTTATTTTTAACTTTGCCTCTTTTCCACGCCGTTCCACGCCTTTGGTAGAACTCTAATGAATTTATTGGATCATTTAGATGGGACGCCTGAATGGCCCTGTAATCTCTCCTCGGCCAATCATATGATATCAAATGATGACTGTACCTGTATTTCTTTTCTAATTGTAGCCTGATTACACTGCTTAGGTTACTGTCATCAAATCAAGATGCTTTCTGACTGCGGCACCTAAAGTATTACTAAGACACTAACACAACTCAGCCTTGATCCAGTTCTTGATGCATTTTGCCCCAGCAGATATTTTCATCTTTTCGTCGTTTCGTCTTTTCTTTTGGTCTTCTTGTCTTCTTCCATATCGCTCTTTCCTGTCGCTCCTCTGGCGTTTCTGTATTGCATCAGTTGACCATGTCCATCCCTCTTCTTTTCCTCCTGCGGGCGGTAGCATTACTTGCATTTTTACTACCTGTTCAGGCATACCCTAGGGTCTTTCCACGGCAAACCAACTCCACAGACACACCCTGCTATCAAATATTCAGCTCCGACTACGTTCTCTTTCTTGCCAGCGACGCCTATGATTGTCTAATTACTGCACCGTTCAACGCCACCGTTGCCAGCGGTCTCGTTTCCTATTACAAGGACTTTCTCCAATTTCAGAGCACATTGGCATACCTAAAGGACCCACCTCCGAGCTATCAGCAACCAAGTATCGACGTTTTGGCAAGCCTCGATGCGTTGGAGGGACAGGTGCAGGCGGGTGCTTTCAAGACAGAGTACGACTTTGAGGTGGCCTTGCAGACTGTCATCTACGCCCTTCACGATGCGCACGTCTCTCTCTCCGCCGGCATCCTGAGCATCTTCGCCTTCGGAAGCCCACTAAGGATCGTGTCCGTGTCCTCAAACGGGATTGAACTGCCCAAAATCTTCATTCCGGATGACTTGATCGAAGCGGCGCAAAACAATGTGACCTGGACTCCCTCGGCCGTTTCCAGCATTAATGGCCAAGACCCTACAGAATTCTTGACCCGATTCGCTGCAAAAAATTCCCCTGGCACGATCGAGCCCAATGCAGACTGGAATCAGCTCATGTCCAATCCTGCGGGTGACGTTTTGTTCGAACTAAGCGCTTTTGAAGGCTCCACAATATTCTATCCTGGCGCCAACATCTCCTTTGTCTTTGAAAATGGCACTACCTACGATGATTTACCGTGGCTTGCTGGATATACTGACAATGTCGATGCGAGTACTCCCGCCTTGTCTTCTGGACAGGATCTCTATGACTACTTTGTGCTCGGTATTATACCGACAGATATACCAGCTGCAGCTTCTTCAACCTCGTCTGCCGCTGCAATATCAACTCTCGCCGCTGCAGCCACATCTTCGACCGACTCTTCATCAGAAGATGGTACCGCCGTCACGCCTACGCCTACCCCGAATGCATCCGCCACCCCTTCCTCCTGGTCATACGCACCGTTTCCCTCCAATCCAGTCGTTGCCCAACCAAACCTAGGTCTGGATAACGGCGGCGTCGTATCAGGCTACTTCCTCAACGATGGTATAACCGCAGTCCTCAGTATCCCAAGCTTTGAGGTCACCGGTGAAGCGGTCATGTCATTTTCAACTACCATAGGTGACTTTATAAGCCAGGCCAAAGCAGCAGGTCTCACCAGGATCATAATAGATCTGCAGAGAAACTTGGGTGGTAGCGACATTTTGGCAATCGATGCCTTTAAGCAATTTTTCCCCTCAATCGACGCGTTCAACGGGGCTCGGCTCCGTGCCAATGATTTCGGAGACGCGCTCGGCAACACCTTCACTACCTATTATACTACCCAACAGATAAATGAGTCTTTTTACGCGGCATTATCGGCAGACGTGTGGGTTGCACCCGTCTATCTGAATGCTGATACCGGTGCAAATTTCACATCGTGGCCAGAGTTCTTTGGACCTCATCCGGACCATGGGGACCTTTTCACTACCGTCCAGCGCGACAATCTTTCGAGTATCATTTTTGACGAAAATGCCTCCGATGATTCCGACACCTCATCCGGAATCGTAATCTATGGCTACGGTAACCGCTCCGCGACTTCTCCCCAACCATTCGCTGCCGACCAAATTATCCTACTCTCCGATGCTCTTTGTTCATCATCCTGCGCCACTTTCGTCGAACTCATGCACCACCAAGGCGGTGCGCGTACCGTTGTTGCAGGTGGGAGACCTGAGCTCGGCTCGATGCAGTTCGCAAGTGGTAGCCGGGGTGCCCAAACATACTACAATGTCGATCTAGATGCAGATATCGAAGTGGCACAGATTCTCAACTCCAGCATCACCCCACTTCCCCAAGACAGCAGCGACATCGACTTCTACATCAACTATGCCCAATTCAACATCAAAGACTCCATTCGCAAGGGAGAGAATTTCCCCCTGCAATTCGGTTATGAGGCCGCCGACTGCCGAATCTTCTACACAACCTGGACCGTATACAACTTCGAAAACCTCTGGAACTACGTCATCGACGCCTTCTTCCGAAACCCAGAACTCTGCATCAACGGCGCCGCCAACCTAACCACCCCCATCTCCAGCACTAACGAGACCGGCCCAACCCCGAAACCCTCTGAAATCCCGACTCCCACCACCCCAGGCGGCGTCGCCGATCTCATCCTCAAAGGCCTCCAACATGCCAAACGCGACTTGATCGACACCCCCCTCGACCACCTCGCTTCCCTCAGCCCCCGCTCCGGCCCCAACAAAGGCCTCCACCACCTCAACACCTTCATCGACGACGGCACCCTCCGCAACGCCGACACCTGCTCCACCTGCAGCCGCAACGGCTTCCTCTGCGCAAACGTCCCCTTTTGCTCCGCCAGTCTCGTCCTCCAGGAAAAACGACAGTGCGTCCTCGCGTGCTCGAAGAACGCCAGGGGCATCTGCGGCAACGGGTTCACGTGCTACGATAACCGCTTCTGCCTGGATCTGAAGACGGCGACGTCGTTGAGACTGTGTCAGACCTCGACGCAGGATGTCAAGGAGCAGCAGACGAGGGCGGTGGGGGGGAAGGATGTCAATTTGCAGTATGCGAGGAGAGGGTTTGGGTTTAGACATCTGTAGAAAGTGGAGATGGGAGGATCTGGAAGTATATAAATATGTATAAATCTATATTAATGTTTCAACCCAGCAGCTCGTGTTCACTGCGTCAGATCAAGTATATCGCCTCACAGTCTCCCAGTAGTCTTTCTTTCTTCTCCATCCATAACACCAATCAAATTACTACAAGCCCGTTTCGATCTACTCCGCTTTCAACTCCTCACTCACCCTTTGCCACATTTCCTTCGCTCACTCTTTTCCTTCGCTGTTTGTATCCTTGTTTTCTATCATGACGGGTTGCGAGGCCCTTTGCTGGATTCCGTTCGAGTCCGTTCCCGTCTCGTAGTGGGATTTTTGGTTGATTTTATCTTGGCGAGTTTTGGAGTGGCGAGGCTGTGTGTGCTTAGAAAAGGGTGTCGGTGAGCCGTGTGGAATGATGATGAGCTTGTCGTACCGGTATCGAAATAATTTTACTATGCGTGATTTTATTCTGCGAATCTCTTTTTTTTTCTTTTTTTCTTGGTGACGTGGGTCTGGAACGCGTCGTTGAGCTGCGCCAGCCCCAGGCCAGATGATCCTGGCGACATAGCCCACGTGACTTTAGCGTTTTTGGATTTCGTCTTGCACCAGAAGGTGCCAAGGAGCGCTTTGGGATCACGGCCGTCCTGTCTTTCGGGCGGTTTTACATTGACATGCGTACGATTTTTTGCATGGGGTACATTACAGTGGTTTGCAAGAGTACTTTGGCCTCCATTGTCGCGTTTCGGATCATGGCCGCGGGCGAATTCAGTACCTCTCTGCACACAATCCACTCCATCCATTAGCATATCCATCCCTTCTCGTGAATCGTGTACTCTCCCCCACTTTCCCAAACGAAAACATGAGACCAAGAATTTACCCCACAATCCACACCCTTCTATTCTCCCGCACATCCCGCCATCTCCTCTCCCACGAAAACCCTTACACAGCCCGACGTCGAACAAGGCAAAAGCGGGGGATGAGACAAGTGCGTGGCACGACCAGTATCTCAGAAATGATACCTCTATTCCATCCTCTGGCAGGGCACTCGTTCCGCCCGAACATCAAAAAATCTCTTCTTTTAAGCTCTCACAACTCAACAAGAAGGATACCTATTGAAAAGCTTTCTGTGTCGCAATCATTCATCTAGAATAGATCTAAAACTTTATAGCCAGACTATTCTCTATAAAGCTAACAGCCTTAGAGTTATCATGTTGTGAAAAAAGCCATTTTTGATCTTCTGCCCAGACAACGAGTGCCCAACTTGCCAGACGATGGGATAGAAAATCCACCCGTTCTCAGCTACCCGCTCCTAGAAGAGGTGTGCCCATGTCAATCTGCAAAAGTGGATGTACATGTATCGAAAGATAGTATCCACCATTAGAGCCTATCAAAAAAATCTTGCCCTCGCCATTTCCGCCATTTTCATGCACCCCGCACGATTCAGCCTCTCCGAAGATCGAAACATCGCAAATTAGACACCGCTTACATAAGGCTACCAGGTTACAAATAGGCATGGATTCACCACCATCTTCTTCTTTATATTTTTCACATCAACCACTTTCGCATACTTCGCTTCCACTTCGATGTCGCTAAAAGTTGCATTCGCGTCTATACATTCCAGTTCGACGAAATGGCTGCTCGAAGGGCTTCCTGATCCAAATCTTTCGCTGAGATTAGGGTTGAAAGGAATGGTGATGAAATCTGACGTGAGCCGGATTTATCTCCGGGGCGCTCCTTCAGGGAGGTGATGATCGAAAAATCCAAGATGAAGGGGCTGAAGCTTGCCGCTAACGATCCACTCGGATCCTCCTCATGGACTTATGCTAGATAAGATGTTGTACTTGCAGTTTTTTTGCTAGGTGCCAGATCATACAGGAAGACCATTGGGTCCAGTCACACTGTTCTGCCAAATAACATGCTGGACGCAAACACAAAACATTCACTCGGTTTCCTTTTCGATTGTTCGGCCGTGCGTCCCTGCATGAGCCTCATCTTGAGAGTTTCAAATCTGGCGCGCAGCGCCCCCTTACTGCTGCATACCATTAGGCTATGAAGCTGAGTAGAAAGGACCAGATTGCCGTTTCTTCATCTCGTTTTCTTTTCTTCACCGTTCTATTTTCTACCAAGCTGGAATCTATTGACATTCCACAGCATGGATCGCCATTCGACACTGGAACTCGTAAAACACGACGAGACAGCCAGAGCCCCGGAACGTGATTGGGATGCAACAGCTTTCGAGCTCGATGCAAGCGTGTTAGCGCCTCAGGTAGGCAGGCTCTTATTCGTACGAGTCAAGAGCTTCTACTGACTAGAGACACAGGTGGTAGTAGATACAACGCCAGAAGTGTTCTACAATGATTCACCTCCCGAGGTCCATAACATCGAAGAGTCTACCAAAGAAGGGGCTCCCAGCCCTCATACTCCCAAGCTTACGCTCAAACGATCCTTGATGATCATAGTGCTCGTTGTTGCCGTGGCCGTTGCCATCGGAGTTGGGGTTGGGATCTGGCGTCATCGCCAAGATGCACCGCGGGGGTCCTCTACAGCCAATAGGTACGGGTGTCGAATAGATCAGGGTTCATCTTGGCTAAACTTGATAGTCCATCAGCACCGCGTCCGACGACGCCGCATCATCCTATAACCACATCCAGGCCTAGAACCACAAACGCTACACAATACATTCTTAACGACACATCTCTGGCAGCTCTAGTTCTCCCCGGTGGAGATCGACAATTGTTTTTCCAGGAGAATAATGGCTCCGTCCGACGTGCAATTCGTACTGCATCGGATAATCAATGGACCATCAGCCCGTATTCAAACCTCAGTTCAAACCCAAAGACTCACACGCCGCTGGTAGCCACAGTCTATAATACTGTCGAAGCGTACAATGACGGGTTTTACAGTTCAATAACAACGGTTAATCTCTAGGGAAACTAATGATTGCCATGCACGCTGACTTCTACATAGATTGGACTGCAATATGTCTCAGAAGACCATATCCTCGTTTCGGATATTTGGAACCTGGTCGGTTGGGTTCCTGATATCACGTTTGGAAACTGGAGCACCGCAGTGGATACGCGTTCACTGTCGTTTTGCAGTTTACCTTTGCCTCCTGGAGCAGAAAATGGCACCAACTTCCTCATCAGCCTGGCTCTTCTGATCTACGAAAGTCCAAATGGGAAAGTAACCGCTCTGTTGCAGCGTGGTAATACAAGTTCGGACTACGGTTCGTCATGGGTCGACATCACCAGTCAAGAAAGCAAAGCATTACCGAATCCATTTCGTAATCCTGAATCTACTAACCTCGGCAGCTTCACCTTGTATGAGTCATATCCCAACGCTATATTCAGTACACCCTTCACATGCACAGCGAATTACACTGATAATTTGACGGAATTGCTGTTTTACACGCCCGATATTGGAACCAATGTTTTGCAAACTGTATACAATGTCACATCTGGCCGCCCTGGTGATTTTGACACGTGTATGTATTAAACATGCTCACATCCCGAACAGTCATCTATGAGCTAACAATATGCATTGGTAGACTCCTCCGTAATCATGAAAGCAGGTCGTGACTTTAGTTCAATACATCAGTCAGACATTGCAACTTTCGGCACTTCCTACTTCATCTGGATAAATGGCACACAGCCAGTAGCAGGCGTACTTGAAGCCGAGTCAGTACTTGAAACACCAAAATCATCGTTTCCTTTCGCAAGGCTTGCTAGTGCGAACGACCAATCGACAACGTATCTATACCACCAGATGAACGGCACGACCTTCGCTGAGGAGCAGTGGGATGATCAAGAGCAGGCATGGTTGGGCACTGAGTACATACATGTATCGGACCCTTAGCATCTGAAAACATCCTGTCAGATTGCAACTCCGGAGAGAAAAAGAGGTCTGGTCTTCGAACGCGACAATCAATGTCACTCGAAGCTCTTCCATCTCGGCTCCTATCAACGAATTAAACGAAGGATGATGCACAAGCGAGGTGTTGCAAGGCGTATATGTTTGCCGCGTCCCATGGCAGGTTTATATCCCATTGATACTTGAACGGCGTTAGTTGATATCCTTGCTCATGAAAGTCATCTGTGGCCTTTCGATCTTCTCTTCCCACTCGCACGACCTGTACGTTTTGAGACCTTAACAAAATCGCCAGCTCCCCCCTCTCATCTCACTTCTATTGCTACTTGCCCC
>JAEUBB010000094.1:27182-57596 GCA_018257885.1 Parmelia sp. 050094 | reverse complement strand
ATCCTCGTAATCAGTCGCAGCACTCAATCTTTGTCATCGGGATTTGACAAGCTGTCCAAAAAATTGCAAGTACGCCATCTTCCGCTTGAAAATATGAAGGAAGACCTTCGAATGTACGTGGAGGAGGAGATGGCGACCATGCATGGTGGTGAAGAATTTAAAAACGCTGTTGCGACAGAGCTTGTACGCAAGGCTGACGGAAATTTTCTTTGGGCGACATTCGTCTTAACCGAGGTGCTGCGGTGTCACACACAAGATGAAGTATTCGAGGCGCTTGAGGATGTCCCTGAAGAACTTGAGCCGTTGTACGAACGAATGGACTCCACACTAGCAAAGAGCTGCCGACCGTCAGATCGAGCTATGGGCAAGACTATACTAGTTTGGATCGCGTGCTCGAGGCATCCCTTGAATCTGTTGAACTTGGCTGAAGCTCTGCAACCTGAGTACGCCAATATCCTCGATTTGAAATACACGATCAGTCGTGTCTGTGGAGAATTTGTAGTTGTCGACAGCAAAAGCGTTGTATCGATGGTCCATTCATCTGCTCGCGACTGCTTGTTCCAGAATTCAAGTCTTAACTACCACATCTCTCGAGAATCTTCGCACCAACTTATCTTCACCAAATGTATCACAGCGCTCATCAACGCTAGTCCAAGAATTCAAGCAGGGCAGATGAAATCCCAAGCCTTCTTACTGTACGCTTCAACTTCATGGCCATTCCACCTGGAGCAAAGTTCGGGAGTCTCGGATCAGAATTCTCTTCTGCTGATGGCTCATTTCTTCCAAAGCTCAGCTGTGCTGAGCTGGGTGTATCTGCTTTCCGTAGCTAGTCAACTACGTGTGTTGGTCCAAGCCTCGAGGAAGATGGTCCGCTTCCTCAAGAAGGTCGATCAGTTGGACGATGGCAGGAGCCCTCTCTCACATCGTCTTCGCGAGAAAGAGCATCTAACCTTATGGAACATAGATCTGATTAGGCTTGTGGGCAAATTTGGTTCTCATCTTAATAATCAACCGAAGCTAATTTTCAGGCTTGTTGCCCCGTTTTGTCCTCAAGATTCCATGATATTCAAGCAATTCAGTACCCGGTCAACTGGCTCGAGTATCTCGATTTCTGGCCTTTCCAACACGTCATGGGATGATTGCCTGGCGAAATTTGCTGTCCACGATTCTAAAAGTCCGCTTCAAATTCAATGTGCGAATCGATATTTTGCAATTCTGCTGTCTGACGGCACAGTCTCGTTGTACCACGCAAGCACTTGCGAAGACGCCAGACGCTTTCACCATGGTGAGCGTGTTCTAACATGGTGCTTCAATCATGCTGGCGATAGGTTAGTAACATGTGGCCTCACCAAGACTATAATTTGGATTACTGCAACCGGACAGCAGCTATTATCTTTTGCAAACCCGCAGCGATCCAAAGCCATGACGATAGCTTTTGCAAACGGTGACCAGTCGTTGGTGACATGTTGTGATGACCGAGCTATTCGAATTTTGCCTCTCGATATGTTCGAGGACGGCTGGCAAGTCATGGAGGAGGTGCTTGGAGAAGATACCTTTGAGGGGAAACAGTGCGGCTCACCACGTTGTGCTTCTTTCAGCCCTTCGGCATCTCAAATCGCCATAACGTATCGTGCCATCCCACTCGCAGTGTGGTCAATCGATGAGCCACGACCATTCTTAGTGGGTAGATGTCAAAGAGTCCTTGGCGGCCGCCAAGTATCTAGCAGCGGTGCTTCAGATGTGCAAGGAATCACCTGGAATCCAATGACAGGTCACGTTCTTGGTATATACAATGACGGATGCGTCTTTAAATGGCATCCATTCGAAGGTGACTATCAAGAACATAGCATTTCTGTCGGCAGGATTGAGTGTAGTCCGGATGGAAAGTTCTTCGTTACGAGCAGCCGCGATGGTACGCTCAGGATCTGGGACTTCTATCATCTCACTCCAATCTACCAGCTCTCGTACTCGGCTCCCGTGACAAGCATCGCCATCGATCCGAACGACACCAGAATCTACGATATTCGGGAGTCTTTCTGCAGCGTGTGGGAGCCCAACGCACTTGTCCGCATGTGGGAAACAGAAGATAAGTCTAGCGAAACCATGAGTACCCGAGAGAGTACTCAAGTATCATATGTTTCCGAAGCGACTTTCGAGACGCTGGAGCCTATCACTACGCTTGCAGTGGAATCCGGAAGCCTATCTTACGCAATTGGCAACGATGATGGCCTTGTTACTCATTTTACGAAAGAAGGAACGACTGCGTCAGAGCTTATACAGACATTCATGACCGTGGAACATATCTGCTGGAGCGATGATGGCCGCTATGTCGCAGCCTCTGGATTGGGGCGCAGGATCTTTATTAAGGAAGTCGACCAAGCAAGACCTTCTCTGATGTCAAAGTCGATTATGACCGGAAAAGAGGAAGACCAAATTAAACAGATCCTATTGAGCCCTACCGGAAGCTTCCTTCTCGTAGTCACAGATCGCTTCTTGAATATCTGGTCCACCCACGAGAAGCGGATCATTTCGACACTCCCGCAAGTCACTTTGCACCGTTGGCTTAATTCTCCATCTGATGGCACAAAGGTAATTGGATTCTGCTTCACAGGAATCCAGATCATCGATTGGCAAGAGGCTACTTCTGTCAGGCGCGTGGCACTTGACCGCTCACGGGTGGATAGTACAACCAACCAGACGCCTCATGATTGGCTACACAGAACACCTTCGGCACAATATCCTATGAGCCCGTCCGAGACCAACGAAGTTGTCGACAAGATTTTGCTCACGGTAGATGGCACAACATCACTGACTGTCACTTCAAAAAGCACGCCCCAAGGCCGGCGCGAAAGACAATACATGTTGGTCAACCTCGCGAGCGTGACAGACTCGTTGTGCACAACCGTGACCGCGACTGCCCTTCCTCCGGACCTCCAGACTCACATTACAATCCCCCTTGGCTTCCTAGCCGCAGATGCTTCCTTGGCAACTCGCCGGAAGTCAGCCTTGCAGCAAAGCACCACGCCTGATCCCACCGACACCTCGTCACCACCACCAATGATGGCTACTCCACGCCCGACGGACCACGTCCTTGCGTTCCTGGATCATGAATTCTGGGTCTGCACGTACACGCTGAGCGAGACGAGGCTAGGGCGGGTCAAGCGCTATTTCTTCCTCCCTCGCGACTGGCTGAACTTGGACTGGCTGGAGCTGGCGGTCATGCGGACCGATGGGGTTTTGCTGTGTCCGAGAAATGGAGAGGTCGCGCTTGTGGAGAATGGGTTACGGGAGGAGTGGTTGGATTGATGTTTTGGAATAATACAAATGAGAAGGATATACTGAAAAGCATTACCGGTGCAGCGTTGGGCATATATACCAGTATCTTACCTGGATACTGTTGACATATCGTGTAGATCACAATGTTTATCGAGCAGCTACTCTAGATGGCGGTGCAACATCGCCACATCTGAGAGCTATGCCAGAGCGTATGATTCGACGCGGGACAATTGGAGATCGGCGATTGATGGTCTACATTACGAGGTGTATTTATTTCCCGCTGTTTCGGTAGCTAGAAACCTCGCCCTCTATCTGAAGGCCGCTCTGGACCCGCATCGAAATATCCTTGGATTGATAATGCATTTTATTGCACTTGCCATTTATCGTAACTCTGTAAACAGTCTTTCTGCAGGCACCTGACCTTACCGCTCAAGGAACGTCTGGCTTCAAGCCCTCAAGAATTCTTGGGCCCTATATCGTAACAGAATCCCTTCAATATTTTCGAAATTAAAATTTCTCCACAGCCTGTGTTGACTTTCGTCCAAATAACATCCGAAGTCCCTGCAAATGTTGAGGGCGCTAGCACCGTCAAGGTGATTGAACCGACTCATGAGTGTGCCATCTCCCCAAAGAGTCCCTTCGCTGCTTCCAGTATCATTAGGGTCTGCTCCGGCATCGAGTAGAATGCTGACTCCGTCCAGGTCCCCTGATATCACGGCAATCTGTAACGGCGTGATTCTGCAGCCTCTGGAGTTGGGATCTGCCCCGAGTTCCAAAAGTCTTCTTAATGGACAATCTCCCTGGCATCCATGTTCTGGATCGTGCTTATGATTACTGATGTGTAGAAGTAGAATCTTCGAGCAATCAAACAGCCCAGCACCATAATCCAGGATTAGCTTGAATGAAAGTGCATTCGCGGTTTTTAATTGGGCAAATATCTCAATGATGGAACCATCAAGTAAATAGGACTCTACGCAACCCTCCGGGGTCAAGCCCCACACCTGCCTTTCGAACCTCAATCGAGCTTGGAGGAAGTCCCTCGTATCTTTTGCCTGCAGAAATTTCTCTGCAAACAGCAAACATTTGCTTACGTCTTCCGCTAGGAGCAAAAGATGCAATAAATTAACCGCAGCCATGTTGCTGGTCTCTGGGTGCCACTGTATATGCCAGAATTGTGTTCCAGCATGGAGAGCGTTTCCGGATAAGAATGGCAACGACATGTCAATTGCCGAGGCCGCGCACTTTAGAGACTCAAAGTGAGGCTTGGAAGGATCCAATAGCTCAATGGCCATGGGGCACAACATTTCGTGCTGAGATATCTCGGTCGGCCATTCATACAACGAAAGGATAGCAGATACAACACTGTAAACACTTAAGCTCCTATATACTACACCCAAGGCATCAGAAGGGTCGACCGAGGCATTTTTGAGCTCCCATAGCTTATTCGATTCGAGATGCTGAGCCTCTGAGAGAATGACTCCCAGAAAGTTTTGTCTCAGTCCCTCTTGGCGGACGGTGAAAGAGACTATGGAATTATTTGGGCGACTCGAATCAAGATACTCGTGCACAGTGTAATGAGCAAAAGACGCCGTGAGGGTAGTACGTCGGAGCCCGAGATTTAACTCGACTTTTTCCTCAGACACTATCTTTATCAGACATCCACAGAGCTCTCGGAGGGTGTCGTTGTCGTAAAAGCGCTCAAGCCCGTCAACGGCTAGCTCTGCTGTACTCTTACCTAAAGCTTGGATAAGTATCTCGCAAGGAATGCCTTCGCCGTTATGCAATTCGTTATGATAAGAGATCCATTGAAGGATATGGTTGACGATCACAAGCTCTTCCGAGGGCATCGCGAGCAAAATAGCGTCGTATGTTTCGTCCAACGTTTTTGGTAGGTTCTTTAAAGCTTTTTCAACAATCTGACGTTCACACTTCAACCGCTGAAGGACATCAATCTGGCACACCGCCCAGCGAAACCTGTTGGGAGTGTCAATAGCAGAGCATTCCTTAGGGAATAAGCAACAACATACATGCCTCGAGCGTCTCTTGATAAAGTGTCTTCAACCTCGTCCAAAAGCTTTTGCGGCCATCGTTTGAATTTCCAATTCGACTCTAGTGAAGATCGAACATGAAGTCTGATATCCTCCTCAACGCATGGATTCGCCATCGAAACCGATACGGAGAACTCCCCCATGACCTTTTCGATGTCGATGTACTCTCGGCTCGATGCAAGGAGTTGGACTTTTTGAAATTTTGAATCGGTTGCAAGAGTTCGTAAGACCTGAAGTAAATCGTTTCGAGGAATGCTCTCGTCAAGAGCGTCAATAGCCAGATAGGTGCAGTCAAGTTCTCCGAGAACTTCTCCAACGGCTATCAAAAGCTCTTCTAAACTCGGCTCACCGCACTCTTCATACAATCTATAAACGTATCGTGGAGTTGAATTTGCTTGTCGACATAACTGATTCACCAACCATCGCAAGAAGGGCGCTGCCTCATTTTGATTACGACCGAAATAGCAATAGTAATAAACGTAGGCGCATTTTCTTGTCCGTGAACTACTGCAATGCTGTTCCATATGCTGGATTAGGTAAGACATCAAAACCGTCTTGCCAGCACCCGGTATGCCGTGGATCCAGAGACAGCGTTTGTTTGCGCTGAGCCAGCTCGACCATTCAGGAGTACGCAGTATCCAATTGCAGGTTCCTGGCTCGTAGTCTTTCTGAGCTCTAAAGTGGAGTGAAGATGGGTTTGTATGTTGAAGCCATCTATATACTTCTTGCCGTTGATTCTCTAGGTCCGAGGTACACTGGTCAGTGGTTCCCTAAAACCATCAATAATTGCATGATGAGTGGTTCGTACCCGTCAGTAGGCTATGTACCTCTGCAGTCTTCGCTTTGATTTCTTTGATGTCCTGGCTATATGAAAAGTTAACTTTGTCTCTTTCAAGAGGTAATGCTCTTTTGCCTATGACTGTCTATCTTGAACCAGTGCTCACAAGTGCTCTCCAAAGAATTAAGATACAGAATGAATTACTGACCTAGATTCTGCAGTAAGTGCAAGAGTAACGGTTGTCTTGTAGCGCGATATCTCATCCAGCAGCTTCCTGGCCTTGCCTTCTTTCAGTGGCCACGCCAATGCAGCCAGCGTGGCCTTCACTTTTCGTTTTTTGGACCGAGTTTGCCCTGCAGTTTGTATCCAATTCGAAGGAAACAGCTTTTCCAGCTGGGTGACAGATTTGAGGCATCCCTCGATAGGACCATCCACGCTAGCTAAGCCACTTACAATGTCTGATACACCGCTATCGCATGCTGTCAGGAAGTTCAGGTTCTCGAATACCGTCTTGAGCGCCGAAGCCTCTAGGAGTATAAGACGGAGATCCGAGGGTGCGTCATTTACGGTTTCGATGTAAAGCTTACACAAGCCGACAATTCGATCAGTGATCTGGACGATGGCAATCACACTCGCACCAATTGCGAGGACCTCGGCCATTTTCACACATATCAGCGCCTTGGAGTCATGTAGCAACCAAAGATTAGAAGGCAGAATATGCATGTCTGTAGATTAGAAGGCAAAATATATATACTTGTATGTGAGTAGCACATCTCTTCGCCAAGTCTGCAGGCGGCAAGGCTGACGCGGGGCAGATTTTTTCTCGATTTCAAAGACAGTAAGCTGGATGTTATTACGTACAGCTCATTGGCAGGCGGAGAGGCTAGATGGGGGGCGATTGACGGCAGGGACACTAGCGCGTGGACATGCTGTGACTGCTGTCAAAAATCCCCCCTTTATCCTACTTTGGGCCACTTTATCAATCATTGTTGAAGAGAGTCAAACGAATTCTGAGCCAGTGTTACAGATACACGGTGATTGTTTACATGTCTGACATATAGTCCTGGCCTTCATTTTGCGTCAAAAAGGCCACTTAAGTACACTGAACCTTTGGAACATGAATCATGAACCACTCGAATGCCTATTTCTTGATGTGGAACTCCTAGAAAACCATGCTCAATCAAATTTCAAGGTCTAGAATTATATGAGTGGTTTTCATTCAAACACCTTTCTTTTCCAGGACTTTTGGTGCCAGTGTCCGTATATATCGTGCTCCAGAAAAGGCCACTTACCCGAACAGAACCCTTGATATCCTTCTAGAACCACTCGAGTGCCCGTTTTTGAGGGTCAAATCCCTAAACACCACGGCAATATATGTCTCAAGGGTCCAAATCATAGTACTCTTTTCTGCTGAACATACTGTGTTGGTAGGACGCGAAGTTGCCAGGAGGTGGTGTGCGAATTGAGAATTTGGAGGGGGCCACCAGGCCTTCAGGCTCGCTTAAGACGAACATATCTGGACTAGGTCCTTTCATCAGGGGCAGAAAAACTGTATTGATGGTGTGTGAGAGGGCCAAAAGACCCAAAGAATCTCAAAGCTCGTGGAACTCAGGTGCGAAAAATTCTTCTCTTCTTGTTGTTCTGCCGGCAATTATCCTGCCTTCCAGCTGGTGAACCGATCCGATTATTCGCCCCGAGTACCAGATCTGATTCTCGGCTTTCATCTTTTCAGCATCCCTTCTTCTTCGTCTTCTTTCCCCTTTCTTCTTCTCCAAGTCTCGGTCTTTTCTTTGCAGCTCCATTTTCTCCTGGAAGTGTTTGTAAGGCATGATGCGAAAGTTTCTTCTCTTCCCACTATTCTTAACCACAACAACGGTTCAGGCCTCCACAGTTGTCAAAAATGCCACAGTGAGTAATCGAGAACCTGCCTCGTGCGAAAATCGCTGCTTCTTCATCTCTACCCATAGAGCAATCGAACTCATTAATCAATCTTACTAGTATGATGATATTCTAGCTCTGGGTAACGCCAACATCCCGCTCGGCACCTACGACAGCCTTATCTACAACGGCTTCAACGTGACTCACGCCCGTACACCTGTCGAAGCTGGCCCCGGCGTGAACACTGCCTCGACCCCAACTGCGCCATTACCTCTGCACATACGTCTGGCGGCTTTGCCTCGATCACCGTCGCATCTCCCTACAAATCCCTCGAGCTCCTGGATTTCTATTACGGCTGCACATTTCATCAGGCCGAAGGACTGGCAGCAAGCGGTGCTCCTGTTGGTTGCACCATCACCGTGACGGGCTTTGTGCCAGGCACCTATGGAGAAGTGCTGCCGGCGTCTTTCCAATTTTCGCCACCAGAAGGCTTGTTGCTGCCTATCTCAATGAACCACGCGGTGTTGCCAGCCAGGTTCCAACAGCCGCTTTTCAACGTCACACTGACGCAGAACAATAATCTTGCGGTTCTCCTTATGGACAATTTACGCTATTCGGTGTCGACCTGATGGAGCAAATGCTCTACAAAGGTAAGATAGTCCCTGTCGCTTTGGACATACCAAGGCAGCTTTTACGGAAGTCTGGTAAGATTAGCATGATTGGTACACGATGTTGACCTTGTTTCAGACCAGCGGGCGCCAGAGTCAGTATCCTAGTTCGGTCTTAGACGCATTTGGAGACCTCATCTTACCCTGAATTAAATTTCAATCTAAAATTCCTGTAATTTTCTTGAGCCTCCGTAATGTACTTCTTGTTTTCTCTTTCTATGTAGCTTTCCTCCTAAATGTAGATACTGACTTGGACAGTTTTCTTATACCTCTCCATCTACTGATTCTAATCTTGCCTTTTTCTCTACAGTGATAGTCTTCATCGAGGTGAATAAGTAATGGTCGTTTGGCGCCTCTCTTTCAACCTTTGCCTTCCAGAAATCCGATCTCTTCCCAACTCATCTGGTAAGACATCTAAGGCGTATAGACAGCCAATCTCTCACGCTAAAGGCTGAAATTTGGAAAAAATGAGTCAGACTGGCTTTGGCCGGCGTAGAATCTGATAATTATATCAGCACTGTTCTCCCCTGGGGCTGTCTCGCTTAACAGAAGTGCCGTCTTTTCACCATCCTGCGTAGTAGAAGTCTTACTAACTTTAGGTAAGCACTTAATGTATTTTGAGCATCACTATTGGTCCTCCCGAAACCATGGGCCAAAACTGTCAAGCCTTTTTAACAGTATCCATTGACTGACGCAGGAACGTGTTCTCTGACACAGCTCAGGAGTAAGTTTATCGAAAACGGGAAAGGTGAATGACGCTCGGTGAACAGAGAGGTTTCCCGCCACTTCACAGCGTCGAAGAAGTCGAGGTATGCTGCCGAGGCACCGTAATCTCTGCACTGCAAAGTATGTTCTCTGCTTAGAGCGCCCGGCACAGGCTCTTCGTATCGAGTCCGAAGCTCCCAGCGTCAACCGTTACGCTCAGCTGGTAGTGCTTCATTCCCGAACTAGGAGCGACGAATTGAAAAGCAACGCCTGGTGTGTCACAGAGAAGTGAACGATAGGTCTCTGCCGCCTCTATACGCGCTTTAAAGTCTCGTGGCAAAGCAGCGGGAATGAACAAAAATTGAAAAGGAGACTGGGGAAACTCGCAACTTTTGCTGGACTATTTTCATGGCAATTGCTCCTGAGAGGGTGAATGTGAGTGTGACAGATGTTGGGAAAAGAGCGAGTTCAAGACGGTAGACGTCAAAGAGAATGAGGAGTTGACAAGTTGTAAGAAGGAATCATATCGATATGAAAGGCGAGGATGAAGCACGACTAGACACCCTACAATAGGAAGGAATAGCTAATCAGCGTGGCCAATGGAATGAAAGCTCTCGAGAGGTACTCTATAGATGTTTTTCACTACGCTGCCTTTTTTTTTTTGGAGAAATATGCGTGATTTGTTTATCCCCAAACCGGAGACGGGCATGTCTGATGAGGGTACGGAGATGCTCTAGTTGACATTACGACAACTCGTCGACTAGGCTCGAGTGTAAAAGGAGACGATTCCAGCTATCTACGCAGGCTCTTGAGATTAGGACTGACAGCGGAGCCAATTACTACCTTCTGATAACATTCCAAAGCCATATTCTGATCTCTTAAAATCTTTGGTACGTATCTCGTCTTGCTCTTGATGCTATGCTCCACTCGATAAACTCCATGCTTGTAGCCATTGACTGCAGCTCTTTCACGCAGCTCGTTCGACTGAGATCTCTCTTCGCGGCATAGAGGTATGGTAAGGTAGAGGAGGAAGCTTGTGATTTGAATGAAGTTCGTAGGCTGGCACGGTGAAAGGGTGGCTTTTGCGCGCGTGAGACGTGACTCGCGGCCAAAGATTGGCAGGAATCTACTTGAAGCCAGATCAAGGGGAGCCGCCCCCTTTACATTCGCCCTGAAGATACATCTAACGATAGAGTTGTGGCGCGAGAGGGTGAGTGTAGGGGTGGTCATTGATTCGTGGGAGTTGCAGGATGTGCAGGGCCCCCCGCTCCCGTCAGCCTAACGAGGCAACGCTTGACATGTGTTTCTTGCAATGGGACTGGCTGTGCCGTAAGTAAGCCTTTTGACTCTCTTGTCCTGCGAGGCAACCCAAGCCGAACAACGAAAGGCAGCTGACTGCGAACAAGTCAATTAGGCTGACTGTTGATTGTCAAGGTGGTGCTTTTCCATCGTGATGTTGGGCCAATCCCAAGCAGGTACATGAGGGTACATGATGCTGAAGACTTAGGTTAGTCAGCACGTCCGCAGGAATCCGCGCAACGCAGCATTCGAAGACCATTGTGTGACTCAAAATGACATGACTGAGGGAAAGTCTATCGCACTGATGCTCACAGCACTGCAGGGATCTGCGCCGCCTTGCTAACCACCACAGGCTGAACTGAGTGCGTGGCACAATTACTGTGTCCTCCAACCACTACGAGTAACTAGTCCCGCGCGGATCATTCACCGGCGATTCGACACACTCCATCAGGCTTTCGATTTTGCTGTCACGGGTTATCTCTCCCTTCCACCTACCACCATCGATCGCCGCCATCGCCGATCTGGCACACGACGCCTATAGGGGAAAAAGGCTGTTATCTGCGTCGTCTCCTTTAGTGGTCAAAAGACAATAGATCCCCCCTTCCTGCCATTTCTCCTACACAAATGTCGACCAACCATAGTAGGTATTCAATCGGAGTACTCGGTAGTGGCGTACAAACAGACAATATGATGCATGCCTAGCTATATTTTGCGGTCAGCTGCACTTTTGTGTAGGATTCGATTAATAAGACTTTCAGCCTTGGCCTATGGCAACTCGTTCCTCTAGTTATAGTCTCCTTCTATTATCGAGATTGTCCTTCCTACTAACCACGCTCCCAAATTCAAGGCTCCTTTCCGAGTCTCAGCCAAAACGATCATCATCAAATCTTCCATCTAAAGAACGTCCTTGGATTGATGGTACAGCATACAACCCAGCCGACGCCTTGTTCTTAAGCATAACAGGCAAAGATAAAATCCTCCCAGCCTTGAATATGTCTCTAGTATCAAGCGCGGCCACTGCATCAAGCATCTTGTCTGTCTGTCCGCGGGTGTTGACTTGCCCTCTCTACCTTTCCAGAAATACTGTTGAGAGACTGCCTCTCAGCCTAAGTCATAGTGAAATCTTTTGTTGGAAAAAGTCTCTATACAGCGCGAACGAAAAGCGACGTAGGGAAGTCATTTTGACTGTAGCTGAGTCTACGCTGTTCATCGAGAACGATGTCAGGTCTCAAGGTGCAAAGCTAAAACAGTGCTTGTATCAAGAGCCCGTGGCATGCTGGAATCTAGCCGCGTGGTGATGAATGATATTGCATCAGTTGTGGCTACTGCCGTTGTAAACCAAGGGGGGCATTTGGGATAGGAAAAATCCTGAGATTAGCAGCGAGCAGCTTGATACTATAAGTCAGTTACTGAAAGGCGCGCGACGCATGAGGAATGCAATTTGGAGCAAGGCGCTGGGGCTGTATATCGAAGTACAAAGTTCGGGATGGGCAGGGTCTCGATGTAACCGATACTCAATAGAGAGTAAAAGTTGCGCGGCTGGGATGAGAGATATGTGTTTGTTGGGTAAGTGTCCATAACGTGGCATATGGATTCTGATCGTTATCCAGACCTCAAACGTGTTACCCGCATTCTTCAAGGCATCTATGCGGGCTGCAGTAATAGTGCAGGAATGTTAACGTATCGCGTTTCGCCACTCTGAAACAGACGCTCTTTGCTGTATCTCTGCAGCTAATATGCAGCTAATTTGTACATGACGTGACCTTACGTTGGGTATTAACGACAACCTCACTCTCGCGTCGTCCATTCATTCCTTAAATTCTTATCACAAGCAGCCTTCTCTTGATGGGGCGTCGTCAGAAACGGGGTTGCTTGCGATGCGAGCCTTACAACGATAATCCACCAGGCAGAGCGGCTCTATGGTCCACCTTCCTGAGGGTGCTGGGATTTATGCCTCCCAAGGCCCCGTGCTTATTCTCGGGCTGCCCATCGCAAGGCTGCGAGTTCGACCTGGAAGCATGTCTCCCACGATGCGAAGGCTTTGAGCAGAGGATGGAGGCAGCGGCCTCTGGCCTTGCATTAGGAGGAGCAGGCATACAGGTTTCAAAGACCGCGAAGGAGTATTATCATAATTACAAAGACGCAGAAAAGCAAATTTCGCACGCGCAAAATCAAGGCCAGCAACTTCGTTTAACCCTGGAACAGCTGAACGGACTTCCTCCATCAAAGCAGGAACGTATTGCACCGGCCAAGGCATCGCTCAATGATATACAAGAATCACTTCCTACAAATTTCCAATCCACGAGGAAAAGAGACCGCCTGCAATGGATCACGGGTGGAAAGTCAAAGTTCGAAAGAGAGATCTCTCACAACAATCGGTTCGAGAGCTCAGCAACATTGAATCTACTTATATCACTTCATGAAGACATGTAATCTCTTTTTCACCATCTCAGATCCAGCAGAGCCGCCAGACTGATTCAACGTAGTCAAAACATCAGATCAGATTATGCACTTCGGGACGAAGAGTTGAAGAACAGCCTTACATATCCTACCGTTGTCTATACACATAGACTCATATCGAGCTCATATATAAGAGAGCGAAGGGCTGCTCAGGTTCGTCATTGGAATTTGCTAGCGAAATATCTTGGGATCAAATCCGGCGTAATTGTGTCCACAGCGAAAGACCGAAGCATTTCGACCGTCTTTGCTCGATGGCCTCTTTTGCTACCTTTTGGATTAAGCCGGGTCATCACAGCGCAAATGCTTTTTCAAAATGGGTTCCCTTCCTTTCCTAAGCTGGGACTAAGACCGCAGACCATCGTCCCCAACGACTCGGATATAATCATGGCATGTGAAACGGGCAACATCACAAGGATGCAAAGGATATTCGAGACCAGACAAGCGAATCCTAATGATCGGACGACGGATGATCTCACTGTCCTCCGAGTAGGTGTCCAGACATCTCGATTATTTCTGAAGTCGGACGAAGGCTAATATGGCCTTAAGTACGCAGTACTCACTAGTGAGCCATCAGTTGTGCAATTCCTCTTAGACCATGGCGCTGATCCTAATCTTCCCTTTGGGACTCACGAAACGTGTGTATCAAGATTACAGAGCTAGTTTCGTACATCTGACAAAGACTTAGAAGCCCTCTCGACATTGCCTTCCGGCTTGGCAACACCGATATAATTCGTTGTCTTCTCAGGGCCGGAGCTGATCTCCACTATCAGAACACCAGAACATGGACTGCCTTATCCTACCTCTGGGACCCGGAGGGCCCTCCGCTTGCTAGCACTGCAGACATCCTTGGAATCTGCATGTTAGAAGGCTACTCCGCGTGGAATGATGTCGATCCCAGTGGGTGGACCCCATGCCATCGCGCTGGCGCCTATGGAAAAAGCGAGGATATATACAATTTGTATTACAAGGGCGGGAACATGTGGAGCTATACAACGGATTATCTTTGGGGTCCTATGACCTGTGCGGTATGGAATAACAACGAGTCCACCTTTGATGCTTTTATGGACTTGCTCGAATCAAAGGAGCTTCTCGATATCAGAGACAGCACTGGCTGGACATTGTTGCATCTTGCGGCAGAGAACGGCAGCCGACACATTATAAAGACTCTATTGAGTAATGGGGCAAACCCTAGAGCGTTGACAGTGGGCCCACAACATTGGCTACCGAAGAGGCTAGAGTGTGAGAGACTGACAGCAGAAACAATAGCGCGTGAACATGGACATGGAGAGCTCTGGGAAAGTCTTATGGTAGGTATGTTTTAGATGACAACGGGTTTTTGGGAGATCTTTCGATACCGAAACCTCGGCGCCTTATCATGCAGCTAGCCGCATCGCTAAATGACATAATGCAAGGAATCTCTTCTACATAATCTTCGTTTTCTTCGCCTTCTTCTATGTCATTCTGTTCGTCTTCTTCGTTTTCTTCGTCTTCAGGTCACAATGCGGCTGCTGCAAAGGATGCCCCCTTTGTCCCACTATAGGATTGTCAGCTTTCGTGCTTATTTATCGAAGAGGATCGAACGAACCCTGAGCCAGTGTCACAAGTACAGGGTGATTTTCCACACGTCCGACATTTACCGTACATATATGGAACAAGCGCTGCGGCGAAGATGACTGCAAAAACAAGGCATGATCTGTATTACAGTGAGCGTGGAATTCTGAAAATCAAGGACTCGGCTGCACACTCACAGTCCTGGAATGATAGAATCGGCCACTTCGATGTGATTGATATCGTTGCATGCAGGGGCCAAAACCATGCCCATAGCCAACAGAACCCCGGGCACCCAAACCATATAACACGAAAGCATGTCCGAAGGTCGTCGAACACTGTTACGCAAGCTCGTCAAGTGCCATTGCACACTGACACCGACACTCGAGAAGAGCAGGGCGGCCATGGCAAAGACGGCGCCAAACTCTATTGGCCCGTATGCTGCCACAGCGTCGTTTCTATTGGGTTCATCGCCGGCTACACCAGTGGGGAATTGAAGAAGAGCCGACATGACTGCCAATCTGCAAAACCTTTTGAGTACAATGGACCGCCCGCTTTTGCTCCGTGTGGTAGACTTGGATACCAGCTGTGTGAAATCCCAAACCATGCGCTTCAGGGTCGACAGGAAAATTGACAGTCTAGCAATGAGCTGCGAAGCGACCATGTTCACTCGCTGGCTGATGAATGTCGATATCTTGTATGGGTTTTGAGCCGACTCGGTGGAGCCTGCCTCCTTGAGATGAGGTACTCCCTCCCCGTTGTCTTCCCGCTCCTGCTGCTCCCGATCCGGGAATTCTCTGCCTTTTTGCATGTCCCCAAGCTGTTTCGGACTTTGCCAGGGCAATGCGAGGGGGAGACGGGTCTCAAGCCAGAAGCGGCCTGCCACAGAGGCGCATGGGACGATGACGGAGAGTAGGATGGGGTAGACTGAGAAGGCGTATGGACGGATGCTGTAGAGGTAAATCAAGAAGAGGTAGATAAAGAAGAGCTTTGGCGATTCATCTGGGATTCCAGATGAACTGGGGTGTGATGGCGCGATGAAGTCCACAAGCCGGCAGACCTGGCTCAGTGAGTGGTCGATCATGAGGAGTAGATATGGATGAGGTGAATGAGGAGAGGGGCGCTGAAGAGTTGAACAAGTAATATTAACAAAATGCGGCGATGCCAAGCACCAGAGCAGTACTGACGGGAAGCAAGCAAAGAACAAGAACCCTGCGTCCCTGGGTCCCCGCAGCCCCACATTAATTGGATAATCGGTCGTTTAAGCCGCACAAGGGATCGGGACCATTACGCCACACTGCGTCGCACAGGTTCTAATGCATGATTCACGTTGACTCTCCGACCAAGTGACCAATCAACGAAAATGTCCCTGACCAACCCCCTGGTCTAAGAGGCTTAGAGGTAATTCCGAAGGTATGCAGTCACACTCTTTCGGCATAGGATTAGGGTAGCTTCGCACCCTATGGTGGCGTGAGCGGGTGGCGGGTAGCTACAGCAGGTAATATGATGGATGTCAAAGGTCTCGATGAACAAATTTTGGTTGCTACTGGAGAGAATACCTTACTACTAAAGCATTACGGAGTAGAGTTGAATGAATATTGGTCGACTTCTGTTGATTGGATTGTATTTAAGCCAACATTCTGTCAGGTGCCCAAGGCGCCCAGGACGGCACACTAAAAATCCATGAAGATGCACAGTATCGCTCTAATTAAGACACGGCTGACATTGACAAAGCGTCTGCTACGCTCAAATAGATATGAGAACAACTCCAAAGAGTTTGGAATTCGACCTAAAAAGTTGCTTCGTGAGCAGTCTCAATTCTCCGGGATTTGATGTTGTTTTTAACGATATCTCCAATATCTTGAACTTGATGTTACCAGAATACCAGTTGATATGACTGCAATCTGCCAATCGATTCACGTAAATATAAAAGTGAGCGGGGTTTCTTCTAGGTAATGAGAACTAGTGACCGAAGAACAGTGGAGTATTTCCCTACATCCCTTGTCCATCGATCTCTGTACTTGTTCCCTGCAAGCTGAGTCGATGTCATACTAGTGAGCAAGTCTAGAACTATCGTGCAAAGATCATTGAGCCCTTCAAAGAAAGAGGATACTATTTGTGACCATCCACCTGTACAAAGATGACAGGTCTCGGTAGGACCAAGGCTCCAAAGTCATGTCGATTTGATGCGATCATTGACACTAGCTTGGTTTGAACCTGGTGTGACTCCGGACAGGCCTTTGTTGAGATACGATGAGTTGGATTTGGTAACAGAAATGCGGGCACTTTAGGGCGGAATTCGGAAAAGTTCTGATATCGGCTTGCTGTTGAGAGCGTGACGATGGTGAGAATCCAAGGACAAACAGATTTTCTCGTAGGGTAGAATTACCGGAAAATCGAGCTAAGAGGCTTTGGAACGAAGATTTATATCTTCCAGATGGAAGTAATGTTCGTAATCATAGCCGTATGTTGAATCATTTCCTACCAGCGTATATTGATTATGTTCTTGTCCAGTATCTTTTTGTATAAGGGGTGGGCAAGAACAGTACGCCAATGTGGATGCGATCGCAATATCGCTATTGTTTGTATCCGGCGGTCTTTCGAAGGTTCCCCGAAGCTGCAACTGCGCGCAGCTAACTCCTTCGCCGCCGCCGAGACGTTCCGTGTCCAGCGGCCATACCGAGTTCCTCCCAAGCTGCAACTGCACGGAGTCAAGATCCTCATTGTAACCGGGATCTACTGTGTCCG
Source organism: Parmelia sp. 050094 (assembly GCA_018257885.1). Classification (NCBI taxonomy): domain Eukaryota; kingdom Fungi; phylum Ascomycota; class Lecanoromycetes; order Lecanorales; family Parmeliaceae; genus Parmelia; species Parmelia sp. 050094. Next base: position 40,188 of record JAEUBB010000094.1, on the reverse strand, counting down.
GCAGGCTCCCCCCTCCATCGCTGTTGAGATAGATTGTGTCCAGCGGCCTCATGGAGGTGCTCCCAAACTGCGACTGCGCGCAGCTCACTCCTTCATCGTTGTTGAAATAAACTGTGTCTAGCGGCCTCACAGAGGTGCTCCCAAAGTCCGACTGCGCGCAGCTCACTCCTTCATTACTGCTGAAACATACCGTGTCAGACGGCATCCCGGTTTCCCCCCAAAGCTGCAGCTGTGTAGCGCCCAATTCTGTATGCTTGTCAAGATATGTTGTCGAATTTTCATTTTTAAACCATTCCTTGCCCCTTTTATATATCTTTATCCTAAATTTTCTCCGAGCAATCTCTCTTGTGTCATCCCTCTGAGAGATTTTATGGCTAACCCTCCTCCAGTACCGATCTAATATGCACTGACTCACGCGAAAGAGCTCATGGTAAAGTTGGGAGAGCTTATCACGCGTTTCGAACCCATCCACTAATCCCACGTTGCCTCAGATCGATATCCCACATTCTTCTTGTCTCTTGATCAAATATCTGTCCAATCTCTTGCAGTCCTAGAGCTTTGGTACACAGGCTTGAAGCAGCGAGATGGAAGGATTGAAGCTGCTGTGCTGGTTCAAGTTGATTTGCAGTTTGGACTTTTGTTTGGACTGCCGACTCCTTCTGACGACGCTCGGCTTGGGCCTTCGCGCGTTTTGTTGGCTGAAGCTCAAGGTCGAGTACGGACTGTACCATGTAGAAAATGTATGTCAAGTGGACGTCGTGAAAGTAAAGGCCACGGTTGGTGAAGTGTCTCTGGTTTCATACCGCTCTACCTGGATGGCCCCATCTTGTGGTCGGTAGGCTGCCCCGATTTCTGATGGAGGAATTAGGCTAGATATGCAACTTGTCTGCGGGTGCTGGCTACTGAGTGCGAAGTCTACTGCTGAAGGTACTCTCTATCAGGTATAGCTAGTCAAGATATCTGAATGACCATACTGACTAAAGCCTCTAGGGACCGTTCATGGCCTATCCTGGCAGGCCACTGCGTAGAGCTCTTGGGTCTACTTTCTCAGATCATGCCGCAGCCCTACGGACTCAGCTTTCCCGCAACACCGTACGGTACTTGTTATTAGCGACTTGATCCGACATATCTTACCTAGACATGTGGGGATAGTAGTAGCTGGAGGGCAAGCCGCCCTGCCAATACCTTGCAATAGAACATATCTAAAGTTAAATATGATCAATAGAGCACTATTTAAATATGTGCTGAGGGCGTGAACTTCCCAGAAACGGAAAGCTTGTAGAGTACTGACTTATTTTCAGAGAGAAAGACGAGAACTTTCTTTTCAATCGTGGAAAGCTATAGCTTTCTGGAGAGAGTGAAAGGGATTTTTATAGATCTTGACTCGAAAATAAAGAGTAGGACTAAGGGTCTCCGAGGGCCGGGGGGAGAAATATCCGAAAAATAACCGAATACGCCGAGTTGCGGGTAACTAATAAAGAATTAGAGACAAGTATAGGCCCATAAATTAAATTTATAGAAGTTAATTTAAACTACTGGCTACTGGGAAAATCCTACTGAATAGAGCTAAATTTAGGTGTGAGTGATAATCTTTCTCTGCTCCAATAAGTGCTCTATTGAATACTTCAATAAGTGCTTATTAGCTCTCAATAAGTGCTCTATTGAGTGCTCCATTGAGTGCCCTATTAAGTATTTTAATAAGTACTCATTGGCTCCTAATGAGTGCCCCCAATAAGTGCTTTATTGAGTGCTCCAATAAGTGCTCTATTAAGTGCTCCAATGAGTGCTTTAATAAGTGCTCCATTGAGTGCTTCAATGAGTGCTCCTAATTAATTATGACTTGTAGACCACCTCTTAATATAGGATACTAGAGAGCGAGACCGCGTTCTTACTAATAATAGCCTGGTTTTTAATCGATTTCTCTACAATATCGCGTTAGTTTAGATTTTAACTGAGTAGAAGAAAAATACGTATCTAACTAAGTAGATTATTAAGTTTCTAACTAAGTATCAGATTTACTAAGAGGATAAAGAGCGAGATCGCGTTCTTATTATAGATAGCTATATTATTACTATTATTACTACTTTTCTTCTCTATAGTCTTCTCTCTAAGTAATATATATCTAATTAAGTAGATTATTAAGTTTCTAACTGAGTATTAAATTTATCGTAAGAGGATAGAGAGCGAGATCGCGTTCTTATTATAGATAGTTATACTATTACTAGTATAGCTATCTTTCTTTTTTATAATATTCTTTTTTTCTTATACTACTAACGTGAGTCTATATTATTATTATAGATATATATTATTATTACTAAGTATCTAATTAACGCGTTAATTTACTATAAGAGGATAGAGAGCGAGATTATATTCTTACTATAGATAACTATACTATTATTAGTATAGCTATCTTCCTTTTCTATAATCTTCTTCTTAATTACTAAGTAGATTACTAAGTATTTAGCTAACGATTAAATATCTAGCTAACGCGTCAGTTTTCTTATAAGAGGATAGAGAATAAGATTATATTTTTATTATAGATAGCTATATTATTACTAGTATAGCTATCTTCCTTCTCTATAGTATTCTTCTTAAATAATAAGTAGATTATTAGATTCCTAGCTACGTATTAGATTTATAAGAAATAAGAATTAAACGCGAGATAATTATTTATTTATATTAAGACGCTAAGTAAGCGATCTACTAAGTAGACTTTAAATTTTAAATTAATTATAATCTACTAATATAAGACTAAATATAGCGCTTATTAATTTATTAGAAAGCGCTTATCTAGGTCTATAATTCCTAAAAGTTTTAGCTAATTATATACTAAAGAATAAAAGTTATTAGAAGTATAAGAACGTTATTATCACAGGGTGAATTCGGGAGATCTCTTGACATAGGCCCAGCAAGGCTGGCCTAGCGCCTGATAGGGCTTAGCGCCTATCTTCTCCGTAGATATCTAGGTATTCTAGCCTTCTTAGAATACAAGAATTATATATATTATTATATACTATATATTAGTGACCAGCCTATATTATAATAGTAATAACATCGTGGTTCTATTTATAGCTATATCTTTATATATAAGTACCAGGCTGTAGTTACTAGGCCGTCGCTAAACTAAGTTCTTTGTTAGCTGTTTTCAGCCTAAGCTAAACTTCTTTTAAACCAGTTACGAACTATTCTTTCTAAGCTCTTATAAATTCTTTTATTTGATCCGCTGTATCTGAAAACCTTATTAGTATTCGAACTATATTAAACGATTCTAGAATCGATCCTTTAGTCTAAACGCCCTTATAATACTACTTTCGCTTTGTTCTATACTTCGCTACACCAGCTACTTATTTGTAGCTCTTATTAGTACTCTTATTCGATTTCTTATATCTAAAAACCTTATTAGTATTCGAATTATATTAAACGAGTTATTAGCAAGTATTCTATAGTCGCTAGAGAAGAAAATTACTTTTAATATCGCTTTGTAACTTACTATCCGCAGCCCTTATACGATTTCTAGTTAAAAGAATACGTTTTAATAAGTCTATATTCTTTACGAGATCTTAAACGGATAAGAATTGAGGTCTTAGTATTATTTAGAGAATTAGGCGTTATAGTAGGCTAATAATACTCTTTTACTCCGTTCCGTATTACGACTATCCTTAAAACTATATATCGAAACTATTCTTCTCTTTCGTATTTGAAAGAATATCTATTAAACTACTCTTACTTCTTATAGCGTATTAATTCGTTAAGAAATAACGTTACTATCGCTATTTTAAATTCTTATTTTCTATATCTTATTAAAATTGTTCTTTAAGCCTTATAGGTATTTTAAGATCTAATTTTCTTTAATTAATAATACTCGCTTAAATCCTTATATCTAAATATCTTCGGTCTAAACGGAATTAAAAGAGTATATTCTAGAGTATCTACGGTCTTCGCTGCGATTTAATCCGTTAAGAAATAAGATCGCTATCGTCTCTGTAAAGAACTAGCTTTTAGTATCTATATTCGAAATCTCTTTAAGTCGATCTCTTTACTGAGTAATCGACTTGATCTCTTAACTTATTACTTATTCTTTTATTCGATAGCAGGAGTTACGAAAACGTTATTACGTATATTATTATTCTTTATAGCAGTCTAAACGGATAAGAAATGAGCTCGCTATTACTCGAGAAAGAAATTCTTCTCCGTTAAATTTTTTTGTAAAAAGTCTACAGCTACCTTATGTATCCTATATAAGCTTTGGTCAATTGAAAGAATAGTATTTAAATAAGCACTGTTCTTAGCAGGGACCTATTCGATCAATAGGTGGCTACGAAAGAATTCTTCAAAGGAATTTTGACACACTCTTCAAATCCCGCGAACCTGACATTTCGGCAATAGAGAAGCACCAGCCAAATCAGCTACTTTTAGCCTACTATCTCTACCTCAGTCTTACCTTCGTTACTTGCACGGCCTCTACTCGTTAAGAACCAATCTTGACACTCATTCTTGACCGAAGTCAGACATTGTGGCCCTTGAGACACCTTATCAAAAGCAGGGTTCTTTAGCCTATTATCCCCACATCAAACCTGCGTCTTTCATCAACAGCGAGGGCGCTGTTTTCTTTCTTTCAAATAGTGGCACCTTGCATAATGGACTCGCAGTTAAGAGAGGGACCGCAGGGCCCTATTGCAGACGAAGAGATCCAGCAATGCAAGGGATCACACCACGTCAACGTCACTCAGCTGAAGGATCAACTGCGTCAGGTCAGCTCGCAAACGGATCAAGATCCTCTTGCTGTCTGGAAGCTTATTGAAGCACTTGATGATGCTTTCATATCATCAGCTAGCCAGATCTCCCTCCAACAGGTCCAACAGTCCAATATTCAGGAGAATGCTTCGCAAGAGACCTCGCTAGCGGACTCACAGCTAGCAGGCCCACAAACAGACTCGCGAGTAGCCACTCAATTAGACACGCAGTCAAGTGATCAATCAATGACTCGAAAGGCTAGTCGAGCTACGTATGAAGAACGACTGGCTACATTCATTACTTGGCCACATACTCCGCTAACACCGCAGCCTGAAGATCTCGCTGCAGCTGGATTTATCTACGTCATCAACGGTAGCCCTGATACAGTCTATTGCAGCATATGTCAACTTAGCCTTGACTAATGGGAGCCTCATGATGATGCATTTGCTAAGCACATCAAGCACTCGCCCAAATGCGTAGCTGTCTAGCCAAAAGCAGTCCCTACGGCTCAGGATCTAGCCTTCTTTGATCTAACACTCTAAATCGACGTACCGGAGTTTTGCCTCTATCAAGATGTTGACTTATTCGCTAAGTTTATTCAACAGTGCACCCAGCAGTACCATGAGACCCATATTCTTCAACTGCTTCCAGAATGCCTTCGTGGACCCGCATTCACTTGGTATCAGAGCGATGGTCAAGACCTAGCCATAGATCTCACTCTTGTTCTAGATGCTATGATAGCTAAGTTCAGAAAAGAGTCACCTGATCAGCAGGCGACTCAGTCTGTTAAGAAGAGTTTATCTACTCAGCAGTCTACTCAGTCAGTTAAAGAGATTCCCCGGCAAGCAACATCGCAGCAGCAGCACTATCATAAGTGCCTTAAGTGTGAAGCGTTATTCTCATCAATTAGCCGGCTGTTGAGTCATAGCTAATCAGCTACGTGTGGCCAGGCCACGTGCAAACACTGCGAAGAAGTCTTCGAATCGAATAATCGACTTTATAATCACATTCGCGAGGATTGCTCCGCCCGCAAGAGCAAAAGCGTATACGAATCTAGCCTGTTACCGCTCGCCGCTGTTGAGAGCGTATCTTCAAGCGAAGTCACAGTATTAGAAGCCTTATTCGAGACCCTAAGGACTTATGCTTTCGTCAATCTAGATACCTCTACTAGCGGAAGCTATACTGCTATTAAATCCGCTGCGAATCCGCTCGCGTCAGCTGAGATCCTATCTAGCACACCGCCAGTATCGCTATTGCTAGTATATCGTACTATCTTACCTCCGCCTCCAGTTTATTAGGCTACGCTATAAGATTATCTGACGGTTGATGACCTCTATAAGAGATATGCACCTCTTAATCGAGTTAGATAATTATGTGTTAATAGCAGTAACTCTGCTAGCTATCTTATAGTCTAGAACCTATACGAGATGTTTGATAAGAAATATTACTTCAACGCAGTTAAATTGAGCTTGAAATCCTTAGCCAATAAGGATATAAGGTCTAGAATAGTATACGATGCTAGGATTACGTTAATTAAGTTATTTCGGTTTATTAATTCGAATATTAAGGCCTCTTCTTTAGCTATCGTACGCCTTAATCGATTTCAGCCTATTAGTCTCTCTTAGAGAAGACCCTATTTCGATATAGCTAAATGGAGTTCTAGATCCCTAGCTAATTAGACTATGGCTAGATTAGTACCTAATATACAGGCTAGTAAATCAGTAATATACCTTATGGTATAGGATCTCTTTAAGCGATTCGAGAAAACTTACTTTAATATAGTTAAGTAGACTCTTAGATCTCTAAGTAAATATATTTCTATATAGCATTTAGCTAATAGAACAGCAGTATTCGATTCGAAACCGGTTTTAAAAACGGCCTCGTTCGTTAGTAAGTCGAGTATTAAGAAGTTATTAAGTACAGGGAAGTCTAGTATAGTTAGAGCAGTATAGTCTCGATTCTTAGTATCTCTATAGTAAGTTATAGGAGAAGAAGCGAGAGAACTTAATCTAGTAGATTTGTAGTATAGTTAGTAACGAGGTCTATCTTTTTAGAATCTCTACAGTCAGTGGCAGGAGAGGATTCGTAAGATTAGTATTTAATAGTAGCCTGTAATCTCTAGTATCTCTTAATATTCTCTGATCTGCGACCTGAAATATAAAAGTCTTAGCGCCTTTAGGAGTACTCTAAATTTAGCTCTAAATTTAGCTTTAGGACTTATATATTAAGATTTCGATCTCGATTTCTTAGGTCTTTACTATTGAATTACGACGTTATATGCGATCTTCTAGGTATACGTTCTTTGTTATTATAGTCAATGAGACTCTCCGGAGCTATATAACGTTACTGGTAATCCTCGCTGTCGCTGATACTGGCCTCGATCGATTTTACGTAATTTGGATTAAATGGAGATAAAATCCGCGCCTAATCTTTAGCGCTAATAAACTCGGTCCGTCTATCTTCCGAGCCAATTAAAGGCCTCCATTTAAAGTCTTCTCCGTTATGTTCAAATATGACGATTTGTTAATCACATTCGTTCTTGGTCACAAATCAGTTAATTCTTGACTAAATGACTTTATTTTTGAACGCCCTGAAGACTATAATATGGATCTCGCGATGGAACTCGGTTAGGCTAGGTCTAGACTATCTATAACGTCGCCGTCGCTGCCGGAGAAGCAGAACGAGATATTAACTGTTTCTTCTTTTTTTTTTTCTTCTTAGCGAGTGTTCCCCTACACCTACCCATGTATGTACTCCTTCTTATTCTTATGGCTATCACTATGGCGACGAGGGCGTCGCCGTCTTCTTTCAAATAGTGGCAATTTGTCACAGGGTGGATTCGGGAGACCTCTTGGCATAGGCCCAGCAAGGCTGGCCTAGCGCCTGATAGGGCTTAGCGCCTATCTTCTCCGTAGATATCTAGGTATTCTAGTCTTCTTAGAATACAAGAATTATATATATCATTATACACCATATATCAGTGACCAGCCTGTACCAGTTATATAAAAAATATTAATAAGAAGACTCGAAAGATCTAACGAACTAAGTAAGTACGTCTATTTTAAAAGCGTAATAATTCCGAATTTATTATTAGCTATATATATAAAATCAAGGTTTTTTAGTATAAACCTAAATAAGCCTTTTATATATATTAATTAGTATAGCTTTAGAACTATCTAATCGTTTTAAACGAATAAAACGTCGATAGAAAGCGTAAGCCTAGGTCTATAAATCTGCCTATTTACTTTTTTATCAATAGTGTGGTTAACGTAAGGAATTAAGATGTATATGTTTTAAAAAATATTGTATTTTTCCCGCCAACTTTGGTTGTAATATTTGTTTGTAACGAATTCCCCGCGTGGAATCGGAAATTCGTTATAACCAAGGTTTACTTACTCGTGCGGCCGACCATTTAACCACGCTGCAAGGGCTCTGCAGGGGTTGGGAAAATAAGGGCAAATTTGGGACGGTTGGGGGACGATTATTGGGTGCAGGGATGTGTAACTATCTAAGTGCTATCTGGCCACAATTTTAAGGTATTCCATGTTCGCAAGCTAGGCCTATATCGGCCTAGGCTGTCACCGGGCCAACAGCGCACCAATCAGATCTTGTAGTCTTGTCCTGACTAAGCTTCCCACCAATTACAAGCTCGACTTGGCGTTTTCTTTAGCTGTAGATCATAAAAAGTCGCTGTTTGGGTATCTAATAAGCACAGTCCAATTTCAATGATCTTACTGGTGGATCCGATATTAGATAAGATACTTTTGATTGGTGCGTCATAAAAGGTCGGCCGCATGAGTATCATCATATCATGGCGTGGGCAGTCTTCCACTGCTCCATTTATCGAATTTATCGCGTTATTGTGCGATAGTGAAAACAGGAAGCTTTGGGTTGCGTTCAAGGCTGTTGTTATGTCATCCATCCTTGACCACAAGTCCTCTTTGGATTTCCGTCTCGATTGGCAGGAGCCGCCGCCCACAGAGTCGTTTAATCTCGATCGGCGGAAGAGCCAACACCGGGAAACAGAGTCAAGCTCAACCACCTTCATTAAATCTGAGTCCATCTATGTTTGGACTTTTCGGCAGGCTCTACTCGTCGCCTGCATTATAGGCTTCTTGATCTCGATATGCTCGTACGATCCATCCCACCCCCGTCCAGCCTCTCAGGGCAACTTTTCAAGCGTCTGCTTCCCTACAGTAAGTAGTTTTATCGTCATTATCCATCATTTTACCGACTTCTAACCTTGCTCGCCACTAGCAGAGCAAATGTCTACTTCGTCTTTACCTCCCGAATATTCTCGTAAATCCGCCTGCCATCGTTTTCGTCACTTCGGTCTTGGGATTCTTTACATTGGTCTTTGTGCTCCACGGAGTTCGTAGAGCGGACATATACCAAGACAAGATTCTGGCTTTCGGCGTCATTTGCGGTTTCATACTATGTGGATGGGCCTTTCAAGAAGAAGGCATGTCAGCATTCAAAGACATTATGCCAGGGATCATTACAGCAGCCCTCGCTACAAGTGCAATCATGCATACATTTCTCGAGAGATGGTCTAATGCCCAGATGTAATACACTACTCAAAAGAGACGTCGAAAGGCATATCGGATGGAAGAGGACCGTCTCGAGCCGGTACCCAAGGTCTTAGCCAGACAATGCTGCATTGCTGTCCGGAGCAAGAAGTAAGGGGATGGTGATGCAGCTTGACAAAAAGCTGGATTGAGGGTGTAGTTAGTACTTGAACAATGGACCGACTCACAAAGTCGTTCCTACCGAATGTAGACCGCCATAGTGTGACCAAGTGGCCTTTAGGTGAATACACATTCGTTCAAAGGTCACCTCTCATAAAGCTCGAGCGCAGGCGACCTTCCTGGAGTAAGGTCTTGTCGATTAGGCGCTAGGTTGCTGAGATACTAGATGGCTCTTGCATATGCTAGATTTGTGCCCTCAATGCTTCAACCCATTGATTTTCAGGCAGACCACTGGTCTCCCTCTTGTCCAAAGACTCAAACGCAACCACGAACAAGAGAAGTCAAATTCATTTGGAACTGACACGGCCATCAAGCTCCCAGAGATGACCGAACCAGCACTGGAACCGTAGGGGTACTGCAGCCCCACGGCAAATACAATCGGGAGGTTTCCCTCCTGCGCGTGACCAATCCGAATGGCAGCGATGAGGGCCAGGAATAGCAACAGTGGAAATAACATTGGAATTGCTACGCAGTGAACTCAGCGATAGGAGTCCAACGGAAAGGCGAGCACGTCAGTAAGGAAGCTGAGGCGATGACCCGCGAGGAGAGGGACCATATTAGCCAGCGATAGATTCCTCACTCGGAGATTAATTTTTGACATTGTAGATAGTCTAATTCCGAGTAGACTTTTCAGTTCTAATGTCGATCAGTTGAGGACATGACTTCGAGTCCACAGGCTCAGCAGTCGATGGCGGTGGAGAAATTATGACTCGGTGAGTTGCTTAGGAAGTGAAGAGAGCGATCCGCTCCCGTACCAGGTACAAGAAAGCCGCCAGCGACTGTGAGGTAACTGAATCTGCGAAACCAAATACTCGGGACACAATAATAAAGGTCCAACGAAAACAGTCTCGAAGAATCCTTACACGACAAATTTTCAGACCTGCTTAGGTACGGACATCTAGGTAAGAGCGGCTCCCCTCCTCAGCTAGCTCACGCCCTAAAAGCCGCAACGGCCACGACGAGGGGTGCTTCTATACCTCAGCCCATGCTAAGAAAAATACCATTAGCGGGAATACAGGGTGGCTAAGCCTACTCTGTATGGGAGCCATACCAGAATATGGCGCAACGTTCCTGTAATCTCGCTGCCGCTACTAGTGACCTCGCTGTCAACCTTACTGTCGCTCCGGAGTCGGCTATCAGGCTTGCTAGTGGACTCCGCCATTATGACTACCGGCTAAGGGGCAATTTGTATAGAGAGTGTAGCGGAATAAGCAGCCTACTATATAAGGTACGGGAAGATCTCGCTGTCGCGATAGTAGAGGATCTATAAAGGGTTATCTATTAGGAGTTCTTCTAATCTAGGGGGATCTGAACTCCCTTGACGCGACTTTTGTTGATATGACTTTTGTTGACGCGTTCTTCGCGTATATTATGGAAGCTGTTTTTTATCCTCTTTCTTCTAATTGAGGGCTATCTCTTCGTCCGTGTATATCGCTGCTGGGGTGCGATCGCGATCGATACCCTCGGGGTTGCTGCCGTATCAATCAAGCCCTGACTGGGTGTCCTCGAAGCCCCCAATCTCGGGGGGCTGGCGGATAACAAGGTCTGGCGACAGCATGGTGGCGGGGGAGGGCGAGGGAGGGCGGGGCGAACGTAAATAGCCTCAAAAAAAGGTGTGGGAGGGGTAGGACGGTGAGGTAGTACGATAGCGAGGTATAGAGAGGAAGGATGCAGGAGGTAAGGGTGCACCCCAAATTAGTATGGCAGGGCCTTACTAATCAGGGGGGTGTGGCTGTCGGCCTAATGACTCTCCGGTAATATTACACTTGGGTGGGCTGAGGTTTAGAAACACCCACGACGAGTTCCGGGTAAAGTTGGGCGCCAAGCCTTGCGGACAAGTAGGTACTGTAGACAATTAATCTCGACTACCCTCAATCAAACTCAACCCCCAACCATGCCTCTCCCATGAGCCACCACCTCTCCTCGCAAACCCCTCCTTCTCCCCTCCCCGCCCTCCCCGCCCTCCCCTCCCACCCGCTCCTCCTCCTTTCCGACTCCGCCCTCCCCCTCGGCTCCTTCGCCTTCTCCAGCGGCCTCGAATCCTACCTCGCGCACCACCCCTCCCCCTCCCCCTCCCCCACCTTCCCGCACTTCCTCGCCCTCGCCCTCACGACTCTCGCCACGACGACGCTGCCCTATCTCATTGCCGCGCACGAGCATCCGGAGCAGATGCAGGAGCTGGATGCCACGCTAGATGCCTGCACGCTGTGTCCCGTGGCTAGGAGGGCGAGCGTGGCGCAGGGGAAAGCGCTGCTGACGCTCTGGGAGCGGGCGCTGAGGGTTGGGGCGGGGGAGTCGGTCGCTGCGGATGCGTTGGCGGGGTTCGCGGTCGAGTTGAAAAGGGGTGCGGGGGAGGGGGACGTGGCGGGGCATTTCGCTCCGGTGTGGGCGGTCGTGACGCGCGCGATGGGGGTCACGGTGCGGGAGTCTGTGTATCTGTTTTTGCTGAACCACGCGAAGGCGGTGGTGAGCGCGGGGGTGCGGGCGGGGGTCATGGGCCCGTATGCGGCGCAGGGGGTGCTGGCGGGTGGGTGGTTGAGGGGGGAGATTGAGGGGGCCATGGGGAGGAATTGGGGGGTCGGGGTTGAGGGAGCGGGGCAGGGGGTGCCGATGTGTGATTTGTGGGTTGGGAGGCACGAGTTGCTGTATTCGAGGATATTCAATTCGTGACGGGTCATGGTCACGGCGGGGTGATGAGGTGAGAAGAGATGGTTTGGGGAGGGATCAATAGGTTACTGTCATGGTATCTGTTCCAAGTGGGTATGCTCTCATGCTGATGGAGCATGTGCTTTAAGCTAAGAGGCTTCCAACGCCCGCAAAATTCCGCATTCAGATCCGCCGCCTTTGTAAAGGAAAGGCTCCCCTAAACGCCAGTGTCGGATGCAGTGTCGTTGATCATAAGATCTCCTTCAAATGACTCTTCTGCGCCAGTGTTAAGCTTGTTGGGAACTTGACCTTCACTTCGACAATCATGTCTCCCCGTTCGTCTTTGTTCTTACCCTTGCTCTTCGGCATACCAAGGTGCGGAAAGGTCTCTCTGAAGCCTGGTGGTGTGGGACCTCCGCCACGTACTGGGACTTGCTTGCCGTCTATGGTAGATATCGTTCGTTGCCAGCCCGTCAGAGCTTCCTTGANNGATCCAGCTCAATGACGGCTATGAGGTTGTCGTCTTGGCGCTTGAAAAGCGGGTGATCTTTCTGTGGTATAGTCAGTAGCTATCATAAGAGATTCTGCGGTAGAGGATGCTTACCTCTGTTATGATGAAATGCAAGTCCTGTGTCCCTCCCTCCTCCTGATCCCCAACTCCTTTAAACTTCATCTTCGTCCCAGCCTTGTAGCCCGGCTTGATCTCCATTTCGAGAATCTTGTCCTCGACGTTCCGCTTCTGTGTCCGCGGATCGAACGTCTTCCGCTTGATTTTCATCTTTTTATGCGTTCCTCTGTACAACTCCTCCAGCGTGACCGGCAACGGCCTCTCCACCGTCGTGACCTCTGGTGATCGATCCCTCCTCCTCATTGAATTC
>JAEUBB010000093.1:81070-108199 GCA_018257885.1 Parmelia sp. 050094 | reverse complement strand
GTGGAGGTTTGGATTGAGGGAGAGGGGGGGAATGGGGCTGTCGTGGTGGGGTAGTGTGGTGTGGAGGGAGGGTTTGGGTTGGCGGTTTGATGGGAATGGTTGCTGTTGTTGATTAGGGGTACGGTTCTGGGTTTGACGGGTATGCATGGTTGATGTCGGGGGTGAAGGGGGAAATCAAGCAGATTTTTTTAGTTGCTTGCATGAATTGGTGTATGCGTGTTGCTTTATTTCCGAAGTCTCCCGCATTGAAGGCTCGGGGTTGTCTAGTAGTGGAAGCTATGGTGTTCATGTCTCCCATCTTACACCCATCTCATTCTGACCCCAACACGTCAGGCTGTCTTCCAGGTATGTATCCCGGCAAGTCTTTCCAATCGTCCATGTGCTTTGGATTTTCCAGCTGCCTTTTCGCAGCGAGAGCTGCACCGTATGCTCCGCAGTCGCTCCTGATTCTCTCAATGGTGATCCATTTCTCGTTGATGAACATCTTTGCAATCGCGTCTCCGAGGTCCTTCATGCCAGGACGCGAAGCTTCTCCGTCAATGACGACGTATTTGACATTCCGGACCGCCGTGCTGATATCGTCGGCTGTGTACTTGGGCATGGACGATTCTCCTCCTGGAGCTGATTTCCATGGTGTTACCATTTGGACCATGAATTCAGAGACGGTGTCGACAATGGGCTTGAAGTGGGCCGTTTGATTGTGGCAGTTCGGTCTGTGAGTGTAGAACTCGTCGGGTACGGGATCATCGTCAGGGTTACCGCAGATAGGTTTGTCGCTGACAGAGTCGTCGCTGGGGGATCGATCGCTGCTCTGAACCTCGCTATTAAGCGGGTCGTTTCTTGGAAGAGTGTCACCGGCCAAGTCGCTAATAAGACCATTATCTGTCGAAAGACTAAGATTTTGGATAGAGGAAGGAGAGTCGCAGGCAGAGTGGTTGCAGATAGCCGAGTTGCTGGTGGAAGGATTATCTGTGGAGTCTCCAATGGTTCGGAGCCCACCTGAAGGCTCGCAGTTGACAGATTCATGATCCAGGTTGTTCAAATCAGCAGCAACAACACTGCCTACGACTGGTGCCTTGTGAAGCTCATCCTCTCCGAGGCGAGGGAAGTAGACTTGGCCTTTCATTTCCAATACATCCCTACGCATTGAACGCTCAGAGTTTTCATCAATGAAAAGTTTGTCAAAGCTTTCGACAAGCATCAGATGGAGGTATGATTTATTGTAATCGAGAATCAGGGTGAGGTATCTGCCTTCGGTGTTTTTGCTCATCCGAAAAGTCAACTGGATAGCTCGCGATAGCGGGATGATCATGTGGGACCCGTCGAGAGGATATCCTGCAAGCTTGGCAGCAGTCGCCACGTGCGTGCGAGCGGATTCATCCCAGTGATCAGGGACACTGACAGCCATGAGTTTGAAATGGAGGGCAGGGTTTTTGTCGAGAGCCGAAATTCCCATGCGTACGGCGCTCTTGATATGCTCGGAGAACGCTTGCACGAGCTCCTTGGCCTTCTCTTCGCTCGTAAATGGTATTTTGAATAAAGCTACGATAGAGGTCGCCGCCGGGAACACCGGTGTAGTACTCATCTTGGTCGATGAAGAAGGTGATCTTGAGCCAGGTAGGACCGAAGTTGAGGCCTACTGGAACAACAAGAGGCTTTTTGGCATCGCGTGGAGGTATGTCTGATTCTGAAATGCTTGGATATGTGGTATTGGATGCCATGATACGAATGGATGCCATGAGGGACCGTCGAACTTTCTAGTTTGACGTGTGGTTGGACGATGTCTTCAGGGAGAGTAAGCCTCTGAGTTTTGATCAAGACAGGGAGAGGTGCTGGGCAGAAGTAAGAGGCTTGTGTAAGACAAGGTAGATTCCAGAAAGAATGGAGGAATGAACATTCAGCTTTTGTCGGAAGAGTTGTAGTAAGGCGGTCAAAGTATTATTTCAAGTTTGGACTGGAGACCTTGCCTGGAGCAGGAAGTACGCCCAGGCTTCATGCTTAACACATCAGTTTGCAGGTTGAGCAAGGCGGTCGAATGACAGCTTTAAGGTTCTCACGTCTGAGCTCATGTGTCCTGCCTCACCAGATCCTTTGATGACGAATATCTCCGTACGAATTTCAAGTTCCAGGAAACAGTTCCTAGCCATCCGCCTGGTCTTGGATCACCACTCTTCAAAATATCGTTTTGGGAATCTCTAAACGCAATCGAGTATTATCACAAACGTAGAGACTCGCCTGCTCCCCAA
This sequence comes from Parmelia sp. 050094, assembly GCA_018257885.1. NCBI lineage: Eukaryota > Fungi > Ascomycota > Lecanoromycetes > Lecanorales > Parmeliaceae > Parmelia > Parmelia sp. 050094. The sequence continues at coordinate 105,953 of JAEUBB010000093.1, read as the reverse complement.
GCACATCTGCCAAAAGTCCCTTCTTATCTCCCAATTTCCCGCTCAAGCCCAGACTGTTTTTTTGCCCACCATGTACGGACCCGATTGGCTGCTTACATACAACTTCCGAAAGAACGCTCGTACTTGATGCACGTAACCGGAGGTAGATTCCCTGCTATTGGTGGCCTAACTGGAATGACGACCAACCGGAACTGCTACTGTGACTAGTGAGTGCGCTAAGAAAGTGTTATAGCATTCGAAGCCTGAGATTGGCTCTTGAGTGCAAAGTGTTAACACAGTACTCAAAGCTCAGGGTCCAAACATTGTGTTGAGGATAGCGTGCAAACAACAATCCCAACTTTAACACATTTTGACCTGGGAAAAGTAGGTATGTAAGAAGGAAACTTTTAGACCGGCTGGCGCGTGTGATATGCGTCGACGGGAAGATACGGTGCTCATGGCCGCGCTGGCATGGCTACTGAATATGATGATAGAAGCGTCGGCTTGATCTGCTAATGCTTCTGAGAGGCTGTGGATATGGGAACGAAGGAAATTGATTAAACATGGTACAGTATGATGTACTGACACTTGCAGACTTCCAGTGCGCTATGCCTTTGATATCTCAGATTGTATTCTCGTCATAAGATATGCTGTTCATCTGATCTACTGTTCGCGGCAACAACTCCCATTATGCACTCTGCGCTCTATACAACAATACTTCCTCCCGCTCGTGTCACGATGCCGCGTCTACACCCACCCAGACGATTCTTTCAAAATAATCCAAATACTACTCCATAGTCGAAGCTCTGCGCATCCCCTGCCCCCAAACAACATCAACCACACCCCTGTGCCATGCAACCCACTCGCCCAACGTATCCATCCTCGACTCCAGCTCCACCCCTAGCTCCTTCCTTCCCCAGCGCGTACTAGTAAACTGGCCTTTTGCCCTTGGGCTTCTTCACGGCGGAGGCTTTGGACTTGGCGCTCGGTTTTCTGAGGGCCTTTTTGGCGGATTTGGCGGTCTTGGCTTTGCTGATTTTGGTACTGAGCGCGGGCTGGGTGCCGTAGTTGCGGGTGCGGGTCTTCACCATGGTGGGAGCGGGGGAGTGTTTGTGGTGTGGGGCGGGATTTTTTTCTTGTGTGCGGGTTGGGGAGGGATGGGGAGAGGTTGTTGTTTGAAGCGTGTAGGATGGATGGGATCTTTGGAGCTTTGGGGGTAAAGGGAGTCTCGGGCTGGAGTTTCTCTTTGTTTTGGACTTTTCTGTTTGCAGAAATAATGGTTTCGAGGGATGCGGGCGATGAGTCTTTTGTTTGAGACCGCAAGCGTCTACCACAGATTCTTTGTGAGGCGAGAGCTTTGCGCATTCTCGGATTTTCTTTCGAACGACGGCCAAGAACTGTGGACATAGAAAATGAAGCCAAGGAATATGTACGATGGCTCTCGATTGCCACTAGCCTGGCATGGTACCGAAGAGTGTTAGAAACTCAGTATCGTTGCTCCTTCCTATGGACATCTGTCTTACTTATCGTTTACAGTAGTAGTGAAACATAAGTAAAGGCCAATCATCCGTAGGAAGACTTCAAGTCTTAAAGCGAGCCATTGACGTCTGGCGATTTGTATTTCTAGCATTTGTAGATGTGTTTTGAACGCACCAAAAGCAATGAAATTGCCCATGGAAGCAGTGCACCTTGTGTATCTCATCTTTGGGTGACCTCGAGCCCAAATCTCAACATCTGGCCAGCCGCTGACCCGATTGGTTTAGTGGGGGATTTTAGCGGGGGTTTTTCCTTGGCGGGGGATTTTCCTTAGCGGGGGTTTCTGGACACGAGTTTCGACGTCTGCGAGGTTGAAACTCCCGAATAAGTTAGTCGACCCGGACTCGAGTCGGGTTGTAGGCACTCCACAACAGCATGGAGAACGTTCTCTAGGAAACCCAATGTTACAAGAGTCTTGAAATAGGGTGATCAGCTTCGTGTTGGTTGGTGGGTAGATGGTGTAGGCTGTGAATTTGCTGTTGGCGTACTGAATGGGGATTGCTATGCCAAGCCTGAAAGAGTGTACGTTCACGTATTGAGATAATGGGATACTAGCTATGTCGAGGCGCGGACGGGAGAGGTAAAGGAATCATAAGACCTGGAAAAGATGTTGAGCGATGACAAAAATGATGATCTAGTCTATATGAAGAGGTTGCTGACGATGTGGTTTTCCGGCGTGGATATTCTGCTATGATAGATGACTGAAACATGCGGCTACCATTCGACCCACTAACGAACAGTCCCGCTGCTTTGGAGGCTCATTGCCACATTGCAGCTCCTCTTTATTCTATCATATCGATCCCTCACAAGGTGTTTCCAGCAAAGGCTCATGAATGTGATAACGGTGGCAGCGGAATCTCCACGGAACCCTCAAAACGTCCAGCCACTGAAGGACATCCTCCCTCGTGTCTGGCTTATAGCGATCATACTCCAGAGAGATGAGCTCGGCTGCGCGTATCGCTACAGCTGCGACGAAGGTGATGTCGTATTGATCGATGTGGCTCTGGAATTGGTTCGTGAAGAAGCCGTCACTTTCGTTCAACCAGATGTCCACAAGCAGCTTGCGAAGGAGGGACGACTCTGCTGTCCTGGTCCAGACGTGGCGGAGCTCGCTGACGGGAATCCGGACTAGGGCGTTGAGATGGATGATGGCGTCTATGACAGTGTTCTGGAGGAGAGGGATGATGCGCTTTTCGGCGAAGATGTATATATTGAATAGTGAGCTCCATGATCTCGTTCCCGGATCTGCGTCTTCGACAAGGACGTCGGTGTATAGCCATGCGTTGAATCGGCGAAAGATCTCGGGATCTTCATCGTCCAATGTCACCACTTGATCTTCAGCTTCTCGAAAATTCCCCGTCAATGCGGCTTTGAAGTAGCCTGAACGACTGCACAAGAGACCCTTGTGTATGGCATAGCGTTGATGCTCGGATCCGACGTCGACAAATACTACGCTTTCGAATAGCGAGTGCAGAGGCTTTTTGGCCGCAGAAGTCCTATTAGACATGAAGACTTTTGCAGTTGGCCCGATACCTGCAGAAGATGCTTGCGACCACGAGCTCAATGTGAAGAACAGTTTTGAAAAGTTATACAATTCCCCAACGACGCAATCGACGAGGGAATTGTGGTGGTGTATAAGAGAGAATTTGTGTCTCAATTCCTCAGACGAGGCTCCCCACCAAGCTCCTTCGGGTTTTTTAGGGCTTAGTAAAAAAAGGAAGCCTCATGCTTAGGAGCCAACAATCAAGATCAAGTGAGGCAAGCGAGGCGAGTGAGGCATCCAATAATCACAAACTTAGGCGACTATTCAATGACCGGCGCTAACGGTGTTGGTGCTAGCATGTTAAATCCTGGACTTTTTCGCTGGCAAGACGGCAGAGCTGCCTTCAATGCTACGCTTCGTCCGCCACGAATCCTCATACGTAACCATCCTCTACCATATAGTGTGAACATCTGCGTGGGAGCCTCTTCAATTGTTGGCGACTCGCCCCCAAATTGGCTTTGCGAGGCGATTATCGAGACAACACCTCGTCTCCAGTGCCGAGCTAATCGTAAAGGGTAGAGTACTATGCCGTTCCTATCGGCCGAAGCCAATTTGAGGAGAGTCCGTCGATTCCTGTCTCAGGATCTCCCTCATGGTATTGCAATTGATTTTCGAACTTGCGCCGCTGCTCGGTGGGCTGCATGCAGAAGACTGGTTTTTGTCTCCGCATACGACTCTATTGTATCACGTTTCATCGAAATTGCAAAGCCTTCTGGATCTTGGTCTGCGGTGGGTAGGTAGCGGTCAGGGCCGCTCCAAGCTTGCACGACAATGTCAGATATAGCTTCCAGGACATCGAATTCCCGGTACTGGAGGCGAATTTCAGTGGACACGAAAATCTTGAAGACCGATCTTGAGAGCAGAGTCTGTCCTGTGATGTGCCCACCGCATGGATGACCAGTTCTTATCAAAACAGGCGTACTCGACTCATAATAGCTGGGACGTGATAGTTTCGAGCTGGTTATTGTCTGCTAAAGCCATTGAGACTGGGGTCGAGGGGCCAATGATGGCATGCGCTGGAGTAGTAAAGACGATCGATACGATTTCCTGTTCTGTGTCTGCTGAGGCCAATTTCCTGTTCCATCACTTTATCTCACACCGTCGTTGAAGCAAGAATTTGCCCTCTTATTATCGCACCATGACACATCCCTTCCCCTCCCTAGACTTTCGTCTCTGCAACCACTATCATCTTCTAATCTCAACCTGTAGACTACTCTTCAGATGAACCCACCCGGTGGCCCGCAACTCATATTCCAAGCCGCCGTAGTCTTCCCTGTTCCAGTGCAATTGATATTGTTGGCCCTCCTCTTCGCCCTCTCCACCACGACCATAGCGCTACATATGATTTCTTCCCTCCCACCTTCTGCTAGCGCATCAACGACATGCAGGTCTCCCAGCTCCTCTTTATCGATCTTCTTCCCAGCACTGCCTCTCTTGCCAAAACCGGTCATTTGCGACACAGGACCGGTGTGCACGAACCTCGCCACGATCTCGCCCATCTCATTCGTGAGTTCCAAGACGCCTTTGTTGCCTGGATTCGGCATCCACCAATGTTCGTGGCCCCAGATTGTCGTCCTCAATCTTTGAGACACGGAGTCCTCCAGCTCCAGCCTCTGGATCATTTCCATGTTTGGCATGTGAGAGTACGTGATGGTGGTGCCGGTGCCATGTATGTCGAACCTTCCCTCGGCCAATGGCCGGTTGAGAGTTTCGTCGCATTCGCTTGTGGTGATGATGACGTGGGGCTTGCGGTTCATGAAGCCGCCGGTCTTGTTGGTGCGGATCTTGCACACGGGGAGAGTAGGGGTGTAGGTGGTGGCTGACTCAGAGCGATCGTCGCGGAGGGTAAGGAGGAAGTGGTCAGATGATGTTTGGCGTAGAGTGTAGATGCTGACATGATTGTTGGTGTTGGCGGGGTGGTAGAGAGGGAGGATGTCGCTGAGGGCTTGAGGGGTATAGGGTGGGGGTTCGTCGGACATGTCTACCGCTATTGGAGGGAGACTGTCAGTTGAGTCTGAAAGGTAGATGTATGAAGATACTGCGGGCATGCTGGTCGAAGTGGGCAAGGCGTGAGATTGTGGAGAGATGGAGAAGAGTGCTGGGGGAGAACTTGCCTGTGGGGGGGAATCAGAGCACTTTATGTACAGCAACCTGATGCAAGAGTCTCGCATGGGCAAGTTGCCATAATCAGAGAGGGTCGTATCACATAGTGCTGTAGTGTAGTGGGAGTTGTAGTGGGAGTTGTCGTGGGTGTCTATGTTTAGTGATAATATGAAATAAGTGGGCGCACATGGCGGCAATGCAGAGGTCATTGTTAACCCAATTGACCCAACAGGGAAGGTGAACCGAGCGGCTAGTCAACAGAGGAAACTTTCCCTCTCAGGACACGGACATTTCAAATCCATTTCTTTCGAGTCCAGTAGCCCTTGTCTCTTTTTTCGCACATCCCTTCTCTTTTTGTTCGAGGGTTTGGAGCTGTGGGCAATAAGGGGAGACGAGTGTAGAGGGTATCACTTTTTTGTAGGGAAGCGGTGGGCGAGGGCGATGGATATGGATGGGAGGGTGGTGGATAGGGTGGCTGAGATGGTGATGTGGGGGTTGGTGGGGTGAAGAGGTGGATGCTTGTTGATGGAGGGGCTGAAGAATGAGGGGGTTTATTAACGGGGTAGCTCTTGGATGGGAGATAGTGTGGACAATCACGGTCCGCCTCGACGTAGGTGCAATGCCTAGTAAGGTTGAAAGCAATTTGATGTTTTCAGAGATTAGAGCTGCAGAATGCAGATATGACATTCTATCTGTCTGAAAAGGTTGTAGTACAAAAGACACGAAGAACAAGACACTAGTTGTCAGGATAATTTTTAGGCATAGCGCAAGGGAGAGTTCCCTTGAGGAAGCACTGTGTAGATGCTCCAAACACAAGTCCCATGTATCCATTCCCTACGGTGCTCCAGTGACTATCACCGATCTGAAAGTACATTGCATCAGCGTACAAGGGGTAGGCCGAGACAAAATCCTTCAAAATGGTCAACGCAGACGCGTAGATCCCCCAGGTCAACTTTTGGTGATTGGCGTCCTGTGCGAAGACTTCAACGAAGGAGATGTCAGAGGTTGGGGCAATACTGCCGACAGGAATCCGAAAGTCCAGTGATGATTGGTTTGGCCCGTCAATGGAACCATCGCCCGTTGGAGAGTTTATGTTTGATGCCGCGTTGGCCTTTTGAGCGTTTTGGGTTGCATTGTAGGCGCCATCGAGGCCGGTCGAGAAGATAGGCTGGTTGGTACCCTTATTGAAGCCGTAGCTGCCAATGGGATCGATAAACACGTAGGTAGATGTGCCGGCGCCGCACCAAAGGTAGGGGAAATAGCCCGATGGGTCTGTGGTCGCTTGAGGGGGGCTTCCGTCCGGATCGGGGGCCACTATATCGGCAGCAGTGACGGGACTATTGGTAAGGCAAAAATTGTGGAGTCAGATACTACTTTTCGGAAAGAAGGACCAGATTTGCGAAGGATGCTTGATCACTCACTATCCAGCAACTATGTTCGGCGCATTGCCGCAAGGTATATGGTCAGGGTTACCCCGTCTGCTCAGTCCGTCTGTAGGATCTCTAGGGGCGGCGAGTGGACTTGCAAGAATTGAAGGAGTAAGACAGGCAGCGAAGGCAAGTAATGAGCGACGGTTACTGAAGGGAGACATTTTAAAAGGAGTGTTGTGATCTGGACCTCTGTAAATGCTGTCTTTGAAATTTGATCCCAGAGTCAAAGTATGAGGAACTTCGAATGCTTTTCTATATGCTGCCTCGTGGCAATGTTGCGCGGTTATTGTTTCGCGTTTTCCGCCGTGTTTCGGGAAACATGCGATAGGCGTGAGGCTGCGCGGCTATTGCATAGCATCTTGCAAACGAGAGGGCAAAGTCTTGCGGCTCAAGTGAAATGGGTACAAATCCCATATTTAGTCCTATCGCGAAGTCTGATACGCCTCACCATGTGTCCTAAAAGATTTGTTGACGGAGAAAACGCAGGCCGTTGTCGCTAATATCCCACAGCCGCAGTCTCGGGACTCGACAGCCCTATTGTTTAATCAGACGAGATCTGGCTTCTAGAAGTAATTAGTCATTGTCAGTCCAACCCCAATCCCCAATCAGTCTCTTCTGTACTTCTCCCCGTAGCCAGCCGCTACACTGCTCAGTACCCTGCAGAAAGCCGATTAGTACCTCCTGTTCAGGCCGATCAGTAAACCAACTACCACCTACAGAGCAAAGATTAGCTACCAAGATTCGGTTGGGAGGCGCAGAATAGCCATCAGATGAAGATAAGTAATGCTCACACATAATGATAGCAAGACTGGCAACGAATCTGGCTGGTACGTAGTTGTTACAGAGCGCAATACCGCACAGCATGCGCACGTACGAAAGAGCAGTCTCCTAGAAGGTGTACTCAACATCGCTGAACCATAAGTGAAAATTGACTGCTTACAGTCATCTGTGCTTGAGCAGACTTCACCTGTGGTCCGATACGAGGAATGTTTGGATCATGCGCTATCAGAAGCAGCTTTGCTAGATAGACATATTGGGCTGCGACCACTTGAAATTCGGTGTCAGTGTCATTACTGGTGCTCAGGCGAATCTTGAATACGACTCACCATGCTCATCAGTAGCAAAAGTCGCCTCAGGAAACCAAAGGTTTTGGCTGAGATCGCGCGGCTTGAAGAACAGAGGGTCGAAGCTATTTGGTCGTTTCTCCAACCACTCTTCTATAAGCTGACAAAGCTCTCGCCATTTCGCAGGAATAGGCTCGTCTCCGTAGACCCACTGTAATGTTTGCACACAGATCCATACTGCCCTATGAAGCCACAGATCGACATCGAGCGAAGTATCTAGAGACTCAAAGGTGCAACTCTCTACATCTGCGCGGACCGTACGTTGGTGGCTACATGCAGAATCGATCTCTTGACGTAGATGCAGCCAAAAGACAGCTCTGCGTAAATGGGATGAAAGTCGACCGCCGTATGCAGGTAGGAAGGCCGATGTAGCCATGATGTGCCGCACGGAATTTGAACCGCCTAGAGCGGTCAAGTATGAGTAAAAGCTCTTATCAAATACAAGGGGGAGCTATACTATCAAGGTCTTCGTGAGTATGTAGGATGACGGTGGTCATGAGAAGATTGTCATCCTTGACACGATTAGGATCGTTGAGCATTGGCACCATCAGTCCTAAGCATCTATCGTGGTAGCGAACCGCTTCATAAGAGTCCATATCGGAGACACGGCTCAAATGCAGAGCAGATACTGCAAGGATAGCATTCATGAGCAACGGACTGGATGCAGCCATGCTTGGTGCAATCTTTGTAAAATGTCTCCTATCATCACCCACATCGAACTAGGTGTAGTGTCAGCACTTAGAAGCAATAAGTAGTTTCAAATTACAAACGAACCCATGGAGCTATATTTTGAATGAAGTGTAGTAAGAGACGGGACTCCTCCATGCTTCTTAATGGCCACATTGACACTGCATCGCCGGAGAAATGAGAACGCGGCCTAGGTCTGAAAGTATCAAAATTTGGGCTCTTTTGGAAAGTCTGATATTTTAGCTCTGGCGATTTTTCCCGGCGTTTCCGCTCGAGCTGGGTTGAAGCCCTTTGCTGCAGAATGTCTGACGTATCATGGATAGCTGCGAGACTAGACTCGAGCGGTGCAGCGCTTGGTGAGGACCCTTCGTACTCTGCAAAGTCGCCTGAAGTGATTTGATCGTAGTTCCCGTAAACTTGGGGCGTAGGAGCAAATGCTTCTTGGTCTGACTGCAACTTTTCCTGTGGGTGGGGCTGATCTGCTTTTGGTGATGCGATATGGACCAGATGGACCCGAGGAGAAGTGCTATCCGTCTCCTCTACCTTATAGGCACGAACCACAGCTTCATTCTCATCGATGAATTCCACTACATGAATCACCATCAATCTTTATTCAAAGCTCAGGCGATGCCGGTATAGTCACCTTTGTCATTTAGAGCATTCCATTCCTGATCAACGTCGAAGAAAAAGTCATATTTGCTGGACTCGGCTGGAGAAACAGTGTTGAAAGGGCAGACCAGGTTCCGAAACCTGACGTTGTATCCTCGTACGCAGACGCGACCGGCAGACTGGCATTGCAAACACGTATGCTGGGCATCACCTGCGTCTGATCAGCTCATAGGAAGCTGTCATCAGGCTGGGACAGAGAGCTTGAAGACCAGGGCTTACACTTGAGATGCCGTACCCTGCAACTGGCGCTGTATAAAAAAATCTTTAATGGGACAGTCTTTCAGTGGCATCTTGATCGCTCAGCTCACCAATCAGGCATAGGACTAGAATGGGTAAATCTAGAAACCAGAAGTGATGCCTCATTCGGAGCGGAAGATATTTTAGAAGGCAGAAACCAGGGAGCGTAGGGAGTATGGAGTATGGAATATGGCGAATGTTGTAAAGAGGAAGTGAATCGCGAGATGGGTGAGTGGACACATGGCTGAGTAATCAATGACGCAGTGCCAAGAGTTGCTCTACATATTCGCATTTACAACTGTATGTTGTACGCATTATCAATTCATCTTGTCGCATCGGATATGATGTGATACATATATACAAATTAGACATGATATTCTTCACTTCTGAGCTACGACATCCGTCTGCCTGAGAGTCCGTACTGGTGACAACAGCTGTTGAACGATGGCACAGGCGTCGAGGCTGCCGCCGAAAGAGGAAAGTTCCTCTTAATTGCCGAGGGGAAGTTTCCCGGTACGGTCTATCCTTCCGCTATTTTTTCAACGACATTCTAGTCCGTAACATAATGCTTTGGGCATTCTTGCCACTGCTCTTGGACTAGTTGTGATATCTCCCAACAAGATGCCTCAAGCCAAGGCTTGCAAGGATCTAATGAAAATCACGGGCTATTTGAGGATTCTCTATTCCCAATCCCCTCTGCCAATGCCTCTGGCGAAGAAGCGGTGGAGCTGTCATGAGTAAGAGATTGCAGGGGTGGTAAAGACTGATGCACCCGCCAATGATGAGGACTTCCCACGCCATTACTCTGGCAAAGGAGCGAGGATGATTGTTCAGAGCAGACGAGTGCAAGGGTCCGAAGGATCGAAATACCTGCTAATGTCTTGGAAGTTTCATGATTTCTCAAGCTCAACAATCCTCCGTGTGAGCACATGCGATGGAATCATTTTTCGTCTCATGCCCACTATGCCTTCCGTCGTAAGCATTGCTATTATCTATCAGTCAATAATCAACAAAAAGTCAAAGAAATTTGAAGAAAAAACACCATCAATTGCCACTTTCGTTGCGTTCTCCTATATTCCACTATCGCTAGCTTCTCCATTCATCATCGACATTTCAATATAAAACAGACCGCTGCCGTGGATGTACAATCCCTTGTCCAATTCAAACCCTCTCATAAGCTCCATATCTCCAACCCAATCGTGCTTTGACCATCACTACAGGAGACACTACTGACGAACTCTAACCCACCGTCAATATGTCTCATTCCGTTCCCGTACGACCTAGCGAATGCCATCTACCGGAGATCAAATTTCAAATGTCCGAAAAGGTTGAAAGAATCGTGGAGGTACCGAGGTCTCCACCTCCAGAGTACAAAGAACACGGGCAAGATGCCCCCATTGGGAAAGCTCGCAAGCGTGCCATCGCAGTCTTGATAGTCTTGACGAACCTTGTACCAGTCTGGCTGTCCGTTCCATTATGCCACCTTTGCTGACCTCCCTCAAAGATGATTTCATTCGGTCTTGGTATTGGAGGTGGACTGCTCCTCGGAGGATTCCTAGGTGTGAATGAACCAAGTCAAGCAGCGTGGATTCCGGCCTCTTACGCGTGAGCACATCTCGGCTTCTGATTTCTGATCGGTTAGTTGACAGATATCCACCTCTAGGTTGACTTCAGGCGCTTTCGTAATCATGACAGGCCGCCTTGGCTCCATTTACGGCCATAAGAACATCCTGCTCGGTGGAGCAGCATGGTGGATCGTCTTGTCGCTAATCAACGGGTTCTGCAAGAACTTTATTGCCTTTGTTAGTGTAAGAGCTTTGAGTGGCATTGGTGCAGCCATGATTGTGCCCAATGCCATTGCGATTATTGGTACAACCCTCCCACCAGGTAAGACGCGCAACCTGAGTCTAGGGTTTTTCGGCGCAGGGGCTCCTGTGGGAGGAGTTTTAGGCGCCCTGTTTGCGGGTCTGTTGGCCGAGCTTACGCCGTGGAAATGGCTTTTTATCTTTATGCAAGTGTCTTCCTGCAGACAAACACATCCTATAGCTGACACGATGACCAGGGCCTTGCTAGGGTTGTTTGTCTTTGGAAGCCTAGCGCTTCTACTCCCCCCAGAAGTTCCCACTAGCAAGTCGGAACCAATGGATTGGATCGGTTCCATCCTCGCCATCAGCGGCATGATGACCTTCAATTTTGTCTGGAAGTTAGTACCTCCAACTTCGAACTAGAGGTGGCAGCTGACAGTCATAGTCAAGCTCCCACCGCTGGATGGAAGTCTCCATATGAAATCGCCCTTCTGATCACTGCTGTCATTCTCTTCTTGGCATTCGCTGTCTGGGAACACAAGTTTGCCCAGCACCCTATCCTACCCTTGTCAATCTTTCGGGCTCCTTCATTCTTGCCACTCATCGTGGTGGTACTCTTTAGTTTCATGTCTTACAGTACTTTCATCTGGTATCTCGTCGCTTGGCAGCAACGAATTCGCCACTGGACCGCACTCTCTACTTCCATCGGCTTCATACCGATTGCCATTTGTGCGGCCTTTGCTGCCTTTCTCGCTGCATGGCTCATCCCACGACTGGCAGCTCAATGGATCTTGGCAATCGGCGCTCTGGCCGTGCTTATCGCTCAGATTATCCTAGCAACGATGCCCGCGCAGCAATCCTATTGGCCATCAGTATTTCCAGCTACAGTCATTCAGTCATTCTGCCCAGACTTCATCTTCACGGCCGCTGCTATCATTGCAAGCAACAGCGTGAAGAGAAACGAACAAGGTATTGCTGGAAGCTTGATCGGCACGTTACAGCTTTATGCGACGAGTATTGGGTTAGGGTTTGCGGGTCTCATTGAAGTGCATACCAATAATCACGGTAGGAGTCCCGTCAGAGGCTATCGGTCCGCGTTATTTTTCGGTGTTGGCATGGCTGCAGTGGCACTGGCAGTCTCTGCTTTTTGTGTGAGGATGCCCAAAGACACGAGGCAGGGATGGCAGTCAGAGGACATTATCGAGAATCTACAACAGGCAAAGGAAGGATCTGTGTCGGAAGTTTGAATATTCAGGCCTACGTTTCAAGGAGGATTGAAACACCCCGGAGAGGAAAGATTAGAATTTCTATAGATCAAAGATAAGGATTACCGCAGGCTTTCTTGATGTTACCTCAGGTTCCTGCGCGCAGGGGTCTACCCTGTCCACTTACTCAACACTAAATCATTGTCAGCGAATTGAGTGCTGACAGGGCTGGAAAAGCTTGGAGGATCTTCCTCCTATACCCCTGCTCCATCCCGTCGACAAGGCCATATTCCAAGGTAGTACCTTCCGCTCAACCGTCGGACTCCGGATCTCGAGCACGTGCGACAACGTCCAACGGTCCGCGCCCCGCAATGGCAAGCGCTGCTAAGCTCTCTGGTTGGGGATCTCGATGTTTTGGGGATGCAGAATGACAACTGAGTCACAAGCTCAGTCGTCGGTCAGCTGAGAGCTGAGGGAACTGAATGATCTCAGGAAGATGTTGGCTTTTGGCTTACAAATATGTTTTCGACGAGGATGGGACTGGCACTTGGTCGGGATTATGGAAGCATATCTGTTACGTCACCCCTTTGTGTTGTGGGTATCTAAAACTAATCTATCATCCCGATGGCTATGACGGGGGGGCCTGGATGATAGAGTTCCTAATGATACTGGCAACATCCATCTCGTGGGCATGTATCTACCAAGTGGACGTATCTATCTATGAAAATTCTGTCATTTATGTGAAGATTCCGTCATATATATGACATGACTTTTTAAAGTATAGTGACTACTTTCCGTGCTATCCCTCTTTCTACTTCCCCTATCGTTAATCAGAATGTTGTCTATACTGACCGCCTTTCTTACTGCTATTTTATGTCGCTACTGCTTATCCTCTATCTTTACATTAGTACATCGACGCGTGGAACAATAGCCCGTAGGCAGTCGTCGAGAGGAAATATAGTGGTACTTCCCTGAGTAGCGTAATAGCGGTGATTTACTATAATCTGATGGTCAGTTACATGGAAGCTACAACCTAGCATTCTACATTTGATAAGTAATTCCGAGCCCACATACTGCAAGATTGATAGTATTAGAATTCCTGATTATGATATATTTGATAATCCACGAAGGAGATGAGATATGCACGAAATGAGACATCTTATCAATGGATCTCTGTCTGTTACATGGGCGTGATGTTATCACCAGGGGTATCTTATCCGTGGGCATCCGTCATGTGCATGGGGATTCACGATCTATCTGTGTAGTGCAGCAGATGTTTTTGGGGGTGGCAATGGACAATGTATGGCAATGGATTTTAGGAGTGGGCTTGAATCTGGCACGAACTTGGCTACGATGGCGTCGGTGGGTTGAGCACTTTAGGCGAGGTTGCCGAAGGATGCTAGAATGTAGTGACAGGGAGACCATGTTACACTTGGTGTGTAGTAGGAAAGGGAAGTAGCTGAGTTGATCCTGTAAACTTGGTGGGTATGTAGAGAGCTTGAAGACTTTACGGAGTGGAAGGTACTTAGTGCAGTCTTCATGCAGTACGGCACCCTATTCTGACCAGGGGGTCAACCCTAAATATTTGATTTTTTGATTTTTGATTTTCGTAATTCTAATATTCCTAGCTAATACTTAGTCTATTTATTAATCTATTTATATATATACGATACCTCTATAACGTTTAGATATTAATTATTAAATAGTATTCTATTATTAAAAAAAGTTTAAGAATTATAATATTTATTCTTATTAATCTGAACTCTCTTAAAAATAAGATTAGATAGATATAGAATATTAAATACTTTAAATCTTAAATACTTATTTAAATTAAAGAGTAAAGTAATTAATATACTATCTATTCTCTTTCTACTTTTAAACGTAATTTTATAAGATAGAATATAAAGTAGAAGATATCTATAATCTATAATAATATATTAGAACTAATTAATAATAACTTTATTATAATTCTCTTCTATATAAATATAATATTAAATACTAAGATTCTATAAAATCTATATAAACGAGAATAGAGTATTATAAAAAGATAGCTTAAATACTTTTAAATAATCTATAATATAAGACGTAGTAGACTTAAGTTAAAGAATTTAAAAAAATAAAATTAAGAGCTATAAAATCGATTTAGAGCTATTATATTAAATTTAATAATTATAAACTTTAATATCAAATTAATATATATATATATCTATATTAGAATTAAAAGAAATTCGTTAGTAAAGATTATATTATAGTAACTATAAAAAAGATAAATTTTAAAAAAGTTAATAGATAAAATAAATAGATAAATTATTATTATAAAAAATAAAGACTATTAAGATCTAACTTTATCTAATTAATTAATAAGTATTTAAAGCTTAATAATTATAATATTTAAATTTATATCTATATTAATATCTACTCTTATTATATTATTTAAATCTATATTAGAATCTTATCTTATATTAATATTAATATTAGAATATAGTACCTCTATACTATTAATATAGTAGAAGTAATACCGGAATTTATATAATTAAATTAAAAAATTAAGACTATAATTATAATTAATATCTATTAATATATATATATTATATTAAACTCTAAAGAGGAACCGTCTCTATTTTAAGAATATTAGATATATAGTAAAAGTACTACTAATTAATATATTAAGTTATAATAGATATAGCTCTATAAAAAAATAGTTAGCTATTAACTTTAATTCTTTAATAAAATATATAGTAATAACTTATTTATTAAAAATAATATAGTTAATAAAATCGCTCTATTAATAATCTATATATCTATTATTTATAAAGAGATATTTAAGTTTCGAAAGATTTAGAACTCTTATTAGATTTATAGATAAAAAGATAACTATATCGTAATAAATTAGCTATAGAACCTATATATAAATCTAGAAGAATTTTAAATAAAAGAGAAAGATTTAAAATTTAATTAAAAAATTTATATATTCTATTTTATATAGCTTTTTTATAATCTTAATAAATATTTAACGCTAATAATAATAGAGTTTTATAATAAAAAGATTTATACTATAAATTTTAATCTTAATTTATTAAATATATTAAATATTTTAGAGAATAGAAGTTCTAATTATAATATAATCTATATTACTCTACGCGAGTAAATTTATTAATATATATTAAAAATATAGAACTTTAATTTTATACTTAAAATTTCTTTTAAATTTTAAGATACTTATTATTAAATTCTATATATAAATATTAAAAGAATTTGAGAGTAAGAGATTATAAAGTAGAAAGAAGAGAAGATAATTAAGTTAATCTTCTATTTTAATAATAAGATCTTATCTTATAAGGCTAATATACTAGATAAAAAGATTTCTAAAGAAGAGTTTAAATATTATTCGCTATTATATATATCTTTTTATATAAATAATAAGAATACTAAGAAGAAATAAGATTAGTAAGTATATATACTAATCTATATAAGTATTTACTAAGTTATCTAAATTTAGCTATTATAATTAAATTAGTATATAATTCGATAAAATATTAAACTTCGTATTTTTAAATAAATTAGCTTTATTCGAAATCTTTTAAAATAGCGTTAAGATCGCGTTTTTTAATAGCTAAACTTTAATTATATAGATCTTAATTACTTAATAAGAATATCTAATAAAGTTCTTTAAGTATATATCTCTTATTTATATACTTAATAGTAAGCTCTAAAGTAGTACTATATTACTAGTAATTCTTACTATCGCTATTAAGAACTTTATATATTTTTAATTTAAGAGTTAATATTAAATCGCTTAGGCTCTATTTACTTAATATTAATATTTTATAAAATTCTCTTAATATCTCTTTTTTATTATTATATTTAATAGTAAGCTTTAAAGCTATACTATATTACTAGTAAATCTCGCTATTATTATTAAGTTCTCTATATAGTTTCGTATATTTAGTATTTTATATAGAATATAATTCTAAATATTAAATCTCTATCTAGCTTAAAAAAAAGTTTATAAATATATAAAGAATATTAAATAATTCTAATATAAAAAAAAAATTAAGTCTTTAAAATAAATATAGCTCTTATAATTTAATTATATATATTTAATATATATTTAATTAATTTAAATTATTAAAAATTCTTAATATTCTTCTAATTTAATATTATCTTCTTATAATTATAAAGTATTATAATTTAAAGTATATATATAATAGTCTATATATTAAAGCCTATCTATAAGTCTTTTTAAATTAAAAATAAGTAAGAATTAAGTATATAATCTAAATTTAGAATTCTTCTTAATTAAAAAGATTTTAAAGATTAGCTAATATTTAATATCTTTAAATTAATATTTAATTATAATTTTAATTTACTACGATTAATTTTCTTAATTTAAACTAAGTTTAAATCGTTTTAAAGAGCTTTATTATTATTATAAGATTAAATACTATAATACGAGTAAATATATATATAGATTATTAATAATATTTACGAAAATAAAAGCTAGGCCTTAATAGTTAATTAATTTCTTTAAAATATTTATAACTATAATAATTATATAATATATATAACGAATAAACTAAGACTATAAAGGAACTAATAAATATAAGTAGCTACTTAATACTAAAATTTAATATTTAGAAGACTTTATATTATTAAAAAAAGCTATATCTAAGTAGATAACTATATATACTATTTATATAATAATTATATTTCGATATAAACTCTCTTAAAGCTACGTCTATATAGCTCCGTAATACTATAGTAATTATTAAATATAGAATAGATAATAAGAGTAAGTATTTAATATATATCTAACTAGTAATCTATACTATAGTATCTTTTAAAAATTTAATAAAATTTTTAATTATAGAGCTTAAAATTTTTTTTTTATTATAATAATTATAGTATTAATACTCTATAATTATACTTTCTATATATCGTAGATAGATAGCTAAATTATATTAAAAATATATTTAAAGCTATCTTACTAATAGATCTTAATACGCGAGACTTATTTATAAAGATATAGTATAATTATAAGATAATATAATTATAATATAACTCTACTTTTTATTAGTCTATACTATCTATAATACTAATTAAAAGAAGCTTTAGAGAAGAAAGAATAATAAGTTAATAATAACTTAAAAGAAAATATATTAAAGCGATAATAATTAAATAAAGAGTATATAATAAAATAATAAAAGAAAAGCCTATAAAGACGCTAGTAAATATAAGATATATATCTAAATATACTAAGCGTATTTTTAATAGTAATTAAAGAACTAATTATTTTTTATAACTAGTAAACTTAATACTAATACTATTCTTTATTAACTTTCTTAATATAATATTTTATAAAAGATAATTAAAGTTATTATAGATTTATACTATTTCTTCTAACTTATTCGTTATCGCTATTAGACTTATAGTTATCTCTAAACTATTTTAATATAAACGAATTACTAATTTTAAACTAATCGCTTACTCTTATATATCTTATCTACTTTTTTTATATAAATTAGCTACTATTAAGTTTACTACTATATATACTTTCTCGCTATTAGACTATAGCTACCTTTAAGTCTTTTTAGTATAGATAAGATTATTCTCTATAGAAGCTAATATAGAATATATTTAGTTTAATTTTATTTACTTTTACTTATTTTACTTACTTTCTTTATATTTATTAATTATTATTAAGTTAGCTTTTATATTTACTACTATATATACTTTCTAAACTAGTTTTAATTTCTAATTAGAGATAAAAAAGTTAATTATTTATTAATTTATCTATCTCGATATTATAAATATTTTTATACTATAGTACTAAGTCTTATATATATTAAAAGAAGTTTATTATTTAAAATCTTATTATTTTAAAAGCTTTTAAAGACTTTAAGTTTATTTATTATATTAAAATCTATTTTAAGATCTTCTTCTTATTCTTATTATCTAATACTTATTTAAAATAGCTATTCTAAGTAAATTATTTTAATAATAATATAATATTACTTATATTAGTTATAATATTCTACTCTTAAGTACTATTTATAGTAAATACGATTATTATCTAGAATAAGAAGATAAAATCTTAATATTATTAATTATTTCTTATACTTTCTCTTAATTAATTATTAGAACTTTCTAAATATAAGATTCTCGCTCTATTTTACGTAATAAATTTATAGTATCTTAGTCTAAATCTAACTTAATATAAGTTCTAAAAACTTCTTAATCTAAAAGATAAATATTTAAAAGATCTTCTTATAAGTCTATTTCTAATAGATATAAGTCTATTCTATATAATTCTAACTTAGCGGATACTTTAATTAGTAAGTATTACTATTAGTAAAATTACTATAATTCTTAAATAAAGAATAGATCTTAATCTTATATCGATATTAATACTTTTATTATAAGATCTTATCTTTTAGAAGATCTATTAGTTCTATCTTATTTAACGTCTCGTCTTACTAGTCTAGAATCTAGTAGTATATATAAAGATATATACTATTTCTAAATTAATATATACGTATATTAGTACGATCTCGAAGCGAGTCTTAATATTAAGAAATATTTAAAAGTAAGAAAGTTTTAAGCTAGTAAGCTACTATTCTTCTTATATTTATATCTACTTATATATATTATAGTAGCTAATATAATCGTACTATAATAACGTACTCTTTAAAAAGACTATAAGAAGTCTAATTTTATTAGCGAACTTCTTAAAAAAGAATATAAATAGATAAATCTTATATATTAATTTTATTATACTAGAATATAGATTATCTAGATATTAAGTATTTTCTCTCTTAATAAGTTAAAAGTTTTATTCTTTTCTATCTCTATATTTAAATCTAGTGATATAGTTAAGATATATTATAATATAACTTATAAAGGCTCTAAATAAGATATAATAATAAATAGTATACTAATTTTAAAGACCGTCTATAAATCGTTATTTAAGAAAGAGGAAGAAAATTAATTTATTACTAAACTTAATAAGCTAGAGCGTATAACTCCGCGTAAAAAGTAGTTAAAAATTAAGAATAAAAATATAGCTAAGTAAAAACTAAAAGTTTAAAAAAAAAAGAAGATTAAATTAGATTCTAATATTATATTTAGTTTTAAATTAAGTCTTTAATTACTAAAGTAATTATTAGATCTATTAGTTAGACTACTTAAGCTATTTAGAAAGAATAATATTATTATAATCTTTTTAAATAATAACGAGATCTCTATTTATACTACCTTTATCTTTAAAGAATATAAAGAGAATAAGAATATATAGAACGTACTATAAGATAATAATTTTAAATTTATAAATAATTTATTCTTTTTTTTAAGAGTTTTTATATAAAAATTAATAAGATTAATAATTTATCTTACGTGAAAGTCTTTCTTTAATAGAGAATATTATTAATTAGAATAATTAATATCGATTATATCTTAAAGAAGAGACTATTTTAAAAGAGGAGATTATTATAAAAGAGAAGATTATTCTAAAAAAAAAGATTACTTTAAAAAAGAAGACTATTCTAAAAAAGAAGACTACTTTAAAAAAGAAGATTATCTTAAAGAAGTAGAAAAATATAAAGTAAAAGATTAATACTAAAAGAAGTAATAAATAAAAGGCTTCTACTATTAATTAAAGACTATCTAAAAAGTTAGCTATATAATTTAAAAAGCTAATTAAGTCGATTATACTATTAGCGTTATTTATAAAGATTTACTAGAATAGTTCTATAATACTAATTAGTATCTTAGAGAGCTTATCTATAAGATAAAAAATATAAGATTTAAGTTAACTATCTTTAATATATATTTTATACTCGCTCTTCTATAGTAGAATAGTATAAAGCTTTATTAAATATTTATTTAATTTATTTATACTATTACTTTTCTATATATAGTAATTAATAAATTTATACTATTATTCTTAATCTTATATATTTATAAGTATAGTTAAAGTAAGATATATATACTATTTATCTCTAAGATTAATTAATAGCTATATTTAATAGATCTTATTATTACTAAATCTTTTTATTATTTTTAAGATTTTATTTAAATTTCGAGTTAAATTTTATATAGAAAAAATTAAAACTAAGTTAAATATTTAGCTTAACTCTTATTATATTTTAAATAGTAAAATAAGCTAAATATCTAATAAAAACTCTAACTTTAACTAAATTCTTAGATTTTTATAAAATTTAATAAATTTAATAAAAATTTATTAAGATTTTAATCTTTATTTAAAAAGATTAGATACTAGCTACTTATAGTATTATATATCTTTAAAAAAGATATTATTTCTCTTTTAATATTTAATATTTCTAGTATTATTATTTTACTCTTTATATTTCTTATTATTTTTACTACTATTAGTTTCTTTCTTATTAATTATAGATATAACTTATATATCTATATTAGAATTCTTCTTTCTCTTCTTTAAATTATTTATATTTAGGATATTAAATAAACTCTTAATTTTATTAATAAATAGCTTTAATTACTACTCCGCTATCTTAAATTAAGATAAATCTTTAATATTAATTTAAAAATTCTTAAGATTATTAATAATAAGATCTTCGATTCTATTAAATCTTTTTATTATTATATTACTAATAACTATAACTTAGACTTATAATAAAGACTTTAAAAGATATAGAGTTCTAATCTAAATCTTCTATATTAAATTTAAACTAAAAAATAATTTCTTTATAATAAGTTTTAAAGAATTATATAGATTTATTAATAAACTATATATAAATAAATTACGATTCTTATAAAAGATATATAAATCTCTTAGCTTATATTTCTTTTTATATCGAATATATTAAAGATTCTTAAAGTTATTCTAGTTACTAAATCTAAAATTATTTATTAAATTATTAATATAAGTAAATTACTAAATCTTCTACTTCTTTAGTAGATTTAATTTAGAGTTTATAGAGATATAAAATATAAAAGATAATCTATAATTATATCTCTTCTTTTAAAAAGTATAAGAGAGCTTTTATATATATTCTTTATTAGCGCTATTAAGTTCTAAAGACTTTAAAAGTAAACTAAATCTTAATTAAGTAATCTAGCTAGTTCTTCTTATAAGAATATTAAATATATTTTATTTAGAAGAAAGTTAGAATAACGATTAGCCTTAAAATATATAAAAAGAAGTTATAATTTCTAAATAAATCTATAAAGAAAGAATTAGAAAGAGAACTTTAATTAATTATAAAAAATAAATTAAAAAGAGAAGTTTAATTAATTAATAAATTAAAGATATTTATAGCTATTTTAAATATTCTTCTTCTTATTAGAAGTCTTTTTCTATAATAACTTTCTTTATAAATAATTAACTAATTCTAAATATTAATAAAGAGAAATATACTTCTATATATTACTATATACTACTATAGTACCTATTTTTATAGAGCGCTTCTCTACGTTTTCTAATTAATTATTATAATTTTAGTTAAAACTAATACTAAAATATCTCTATTATTAATCTATAACTCTTATTAAAGTAAGATATATATTATATTTACTATTAAGAATAATTAGTAGTTAAGTCTTAATAGATCTTATTATTATTATATCTCTCTATTAAGATTAAGATTTTAATATAGAAATTTTAATATTTTAAATTATTATCTAGATATTACGCTAGCGTAAAGAGAATAAAAAATTAATAATAATATTTAATAATAATTAAAGTAGACTTTATAATAAGAATAAACTAAATAGATATTAATTAAGAGTATAAAAAATATAAAAAGATAATATAGACTTAATAAAACTTTAAAATCTAGTACTAAAACTACTTAATCTTATAACTATTCTTAAAGAATTCTTCTTTAAAATTTACTTAACTTTTAATTATTAATAATTATATTAATACTAACAATATTCTTAGTATAAATAGCTAGTTATATTAAGTAAGTAAGTATCTCTACTTTCTATTAATTACTCTTATACTAATTAGAAGACCGCTAAGGTAGATCTTATAAAGATATAATATATCTAAATAATTATAGTAATAGCTCTAACTATAGCTAGAAAATATATTTAAATATCTTAAATATATTATAAAATATAACTTATTTATAGCTAAAGAAGAAGCGTTCTAATTAAAGCTAAAATAAGTCTTATAAAGATATATTCTATATAGGCGATTATAGTAACAGCTTTAACTAACTAAATAGAAAATATATAGATTAAGATTAGCTAGAGTCGATCTTAATAAAACCTCTAGCTATAAGAGTTATAAAATCTTTAGCTATAAGAGTTATAAAATCTTTAGTTATAAGAGTTATTTAGTTCTATAAAGACTCTATATTAAAAGTCTCTATAAGAATCTTATATAGTAAATACCTCGTCTACTCTTAATAAATTAAGTTAGCGGTATACGATATAACTAGATAATTATCGTCTTAATAAAGAACTTAAAATATTTACTACTAAAGAGATTTAAAAAGATATACGAATTCTTATAAAAAGATTATTCTTCTCTTTAACTAAAAAACTAATAATATCTTAATTTAATTTATAAGCGCTAAATAATATCTATAAAGTATTTAATTATCTTTTAAGTAATAAATAACGCTAATATCTAAGTCTTTATTACTTCGAGTAAATAAATTATAGTATTATTATTAATCTCTATAAAATTAATAGCTATAAAATAGAATTAAATATCTATATTTATCTAAATATATCTAGAATTAATTATTTATATATACTAAACGCTTATTACTTATAGAATAGTAGTATAGAATAAAAAATAATATATATTATAAAAAATAAAGATATACTATTACTTTAACTACCTTATAATTAGAATTAAGATTAATAGCTAGAAATATATCTATTAAACTATTTCTATACTAAGCTATTTTATTTAGACTATCTCTCTCTTTTCTTTTAATAAGTAATATTAATACTTAAGTCTTTATTACTCTAAAAGATCTAGCTATAGTTATAATATTAATATCTATAAGATTAACTACTATAAAATAAAATTAAATATTTATATTTATCTATCTATATCTAGAATTAATTATTTATATATATTAAATATCTATTACTTATAAGAGGAGAAGTATTTAACTACTTCTTTAAAGAGAAAGAAGTATTTTTTTCTAGACTTACTAAGTTACTATCTATTAGTCTTATATATAAAGATCTATTAGTAAGATAACTCTAGATATATTTCTAATATAATTTAGCTATCTATTTATAATATATAAAAAGTATAATTATAGAGCTAGATAATAGCGATATAGATCTAGATATTTAGATATATACTTTACTCTATTATTTACTAATCTTTTTTTCTTCTAGACTTACTAAGTTATTATCTATTAGTCTCGTATATAAAGATCTATTAATAAGACGACTTTAGATATATTTCTAGTACGGTTTAGCTATCTATTTATAATATATAAAGAGTATAATTATAAAGCTAGATAATAATAATATAGATTTAGATCTTAGATATCTAAATTTATTTTTTATAATCTAATCTTTAAAGATTCTATTAAATTTTACTAATTTATACTAGTTTTTAATAAGAAATATATTAATTACTAGTAGTTCTTCTTCTTCTTCTTCTTCTTCTTTATTCTCTTCTTCTTTAGACTATTAATCTGACTATAAGCCGGCCCTATAATCGGATTAATAACTAAGAAGTACGTCTATCGAACCTTCTCTATACTAAGCTAGTTTAATCCTCGTAATTATCTATTTATACTTCTTCTTCTTCTTCTTCTTCTTCTTCTTCTTCTTTCTCTTTTTCTTTAGGTTATTAATCCGACTATAGACCGGTTTTATAATCGGATTAATAGTTAAGAAGTACGTCTACTAAATCTCCTCTATATTAGATTATATTATTATATTTAGTTATTTACTACTTTAGTTACTATCTCTTCTAAGCGTAAATATAACTTTAATAAGTTTAAAGACTTTAAAGCTACCCTTACTAAGCGTATAAAGAAAGATAGAATAGAGTATTTATATTTATTTAAATATATCTAGAATTAATATTTCTTTATAGAAAAAGAGTAGAGAGTATCTTAAATATTAGCTAATTATAAAAGAAAGATAGCGACTATAATAAATATTAGCTAATTATAGAAGAAGAAGTATTTAGCTACTATATTAAAAAGAAAGAAATATTAATCTAATATTTAACTATTTTCTATATTCGGCTAATTATTAATCTCTTTTTAGAATATATATCTAAGTATAATTAGCGTATTTTTAATAGTAATTAAAGAACGGATTAAAATCTTTAAATTTTAATATATCTTTTAATAATTAGCTAGCTATTTAAGTAATTTATTATTATCTTACTAGTTATCTAATTAATTATAGTTTATCGCTATAGATAGTTATTAGCTATATATAATAAACCTCGCTATTATTAAAGCTCTCTATTAAAGTTAAGATTTTAGTTAATTAAGTTAATACTAAAAGATCTTTACTCTTATATATAGCTACTTAATACTCTACTTAAAGTAAGATATATATTATAGCTAATAACGAGATTATACTATAG